>JBDODA010000167.1:0-23784 GCA_039880815.1 Aspergillus intermedius | reverse complement strand
CTGGATCCATATTGACAGTTGTAAGTAGTTAGTAACTGAGTGGTAACTAGGGAAATATAGTCTGGATCTTTTAAGCGAGAAGAACGGAATATTTACAGAAGGAAATTTAGAATTGAATTTCACTGTTTGTACAAACAGTATTTAAAGGTCAGGTGCCGCGCCGCTTGTGCCAAGAGCGGCGGGGCCGGCTTCCGGCTTCTCTGAACCGGCACATGACCTGTGTACTCGTCCAGGTTGCCACTTTTGCTGCACTAGCCGGATTTGGTAATGGTAATTGGCCAATCAGATTTTTGAACTGAGAGTGGAGATCTTTCATCATGGAAGCTGTCATAGCTCTTCCCAGCGCAAGTGACTTCAGCCCCGAACAAACATTACACCAGCATGGCATTCTTGCGTTAGCTCGTGCGGACGGAATGAATGTACAGAGGAATGTGAATGAGGGGTCATTGGCGGTGGACCCTTTCTGGCTGTCGACGACAGAGCTCCAATGAGTGTAAGCGTGATACTAAGGCGCAATGCCAAAGTATCTGAAATCAGGCCCTGCGACATAAGCTTTCCCACGGCTTGAGACTATATAAACTAGACCCCTCAGGCGAGCTGAACCCAGTAATCGCACATATACACTTATTACCATCACCCCAATTGTCATTCAGCATGGGCGACGACAGATACTACACTTTGGCCGAAGGTACGAGACCCTTCAATTTGGATTTGTGCTTGATTCTGACTAGTTACAGGATGCCCCTTCGCAAACAACAGCACCGCTGTGCTGATGCGGGGCAGACAGGGCAGCAGCCTAGGATTGCTTCAGGATACCCAGCTCATTGAGACCTTAGCTCATTTCTCTCGCGAAAGAATCCCGGAACGGTTAGTTCCTTGTCCAATTGATCGGTTACTTTTAAGATTTTGAGTATACTGACGTTGAAACCATGAATAGAGTCGTTCACGCCAAAGCTGTTGGGTAAGCTTTTTTAAAGCCTTCCCGTGAATTCATCCGCTTGACATTCTTGTAGATCCTACGGCGAGTTCGAAGCCACCCGCGATTGCTCCGACTTCACCTGCGCCAGCTTCCTCAACAAGGTCGGAAAGAAGACTCCGGTGCTTCAGCGCGTGTCAACGGTCGGACCCGAGTCGGGATCTGCCGATACCTCTCGCGATGTGCACGGATGGGCAATGAAGCTCTACACGGACGAGGGAAACCTCGACTGGGTTTTTAACAACACGGTATGCTCGGAAGCTGTCTATGTCATGTTTTGAATGGTTGATTCTCACTGTTACCACTTCAGCCTGTCTTTTTCATTCGCGACCCGATCAAGTTCCCGTCGATGAACCGATCCCACAAGCGACACCCCCAGACTCATCTTCCTGACGCAAACATGGTAAGTCCTCTTCTGCTTTTAACCGGTGAAGAGCAAATCTAATCACTATTGCAGTTCTGGGAGTATGTCTCATTCTCGAGCTCCAATTGTTGAATCAGACTAATCCATATAGTTTCCATGTCGGCAACCCCGAAGGCATCCATCAACTTCTGGTTCTATTCAGTGACCGCGGCACTCCCAAATCGGTCCGCTACATGAATTCTTACAGTGGACATACATACAAGTTCACTAAACCGGTAGGCGATGATGTTGCCAGATGTTAAACCTTTCTCTAATTGGAGTTGTTTTCTAGGATGGCTCATTCAAATACGCCAAAATCCACGTCAAAACCCAGCAAGGGATACAGAACTGGAGCCGCGAAGAAGCTACCAGGATCGCCGGAGAAAACCCTGACTACATGATCCAGGACATGTTTGAGGCCATCGAGCGGGGCGACTATCCTGTCTGGAATGTCTATGTCCAGCTGATGAGCCCTGAAGAGGCCGAGAAGTACAAGGTGAACATCTTTGATATGACCAAGGTTTGGTCGCATAAGGATTTCCCTCTGCTGCAGATCGGTCGTCTTACTATGAACCGCAATGTAAGTCACTGTAACCGTTCTCCAATCCTCAGTTGCGGTCGCTGAAGTAGAAAAGCCGCGAAATTACTTCGCAGACATTGAGCAAGCCGCATTCTCGCCATCCACTATGGTCCCGGGATTCGCCGCTTCTGCTGATCCAGGTAGGTTGGACCAATTCTGTTCCCCAAGATCCCCAAGGCTAACTCGCACCAAGTGCTCCAAGCACGTCTCTTCGCATACCCCGACGCGGCTCGTTACCGACTCGGCGTGAACTACCAACAACTCCCCACCAATGCAGCCAAGGTCCAGGTTTACTGTCCTTTCCAGAGAGACGGAAAGATGCGATTCGACGACAACTACGGCGGAGACCCCAACTACGTTGGCTCCTCCATCAAGCCCACCAAGTTCTACCAAGAAGTGAAGGGGACTGACCCTGCAGCACTGGCCCTACACACCCAGCATGAAAAGTGGGCGGGCGAGGTCTCAGCCTATACTAGCGAAATCACCGATGAAGACTTTGTCCAGCCCGCAGCATTGTGGGAGGTTATTGGCCGCGAGCCTGGTCACCAGGATAGACTTATTGAGAATCTCGTCGGCAGCATGAAGGGTGTTAAGTACCCGGAGTTGCGCAAGGCTGTATATAGTAAGTGTCCTACTAACGTCTTCGAAGAGATCCGTCCAGTGTAAATCTAATGCTTAATATAGGCCTCTTTAGTCGTGTCAACAAGGACCTTGGATTAAGGTTGGAAGAGCGTACAGAAGCAGCAATCAAGGCTGCGTGAAATTGATAAGCCTATTGTGAGGCTTTTTCTACTTGCATGTCCAAGTCGGTAGTTTGCTGATTACTCCTGATAATCCGACTAATTGAGGCTACTTTGGATAAATATCGGGTATTGAATTCATTTATTTATCTTTTCCTCGGGATATTACAGGAAATAATTTAAATCATCTCAGGTAAGATGCACTTTATTGAAAAGATGATTGCCCGTATCAGTGGTGCCTTTGCCCGTGAACTTATTCTCGGAAAAACGAAGTGCGACAATCGTGAGTTTTGCATCATGAGCAAACATTCAGATGGGACTGCAGCTGCAAACAGATTGCGACTGGTCGACACCGGCCACCATCACAATGTGAATAGTGGCATGGAGGTTGCGGATGTGTTCCACAAATTGCAGAATTGATTTGCCACTGTTTATCGTTGTTATAAATGGCGCTTGTTAATTCCGAATCCATTGACTTACACCTGGAATGCGCATCTCCAACCACAACGACAGCTCGGTCAACTTTGCATAACATGTCCAAGTCCAGCGGGCTATCTCCAAATGCCCAAACATATAGTTGGTGGACATCCTGTAAATGAGCAACTAGAGCCCCTTTAACGGCAGGAGTGACCACAAAGCCATCTGATAGGCGCCCTCCCATGACTTTCACTTTTTGGGATAACTAGCCCTTTTTCCAATATCTTATTTCAAATGCGATATGGTCCACACATGACCACCACTGCCCCTACATGTTCTTTTTCCGCAACCAGTTGCAATAACAACACGAACTCAGGATACATCGTCACTGCCAATGCCACATTGAGACAGAGGCTATCAAACTGTTGATTTCCCACCGCCTCTTCACACAGTAAGGTAGCTTGGCGGAACGCAGTGTATGAACAGCCCAATAGGCCACTAAATAGTGTTTTTAGTGGGCATTCCTCATCCCTTGACCGCGGTATAGATCTTTCCAGAACAATGAGCCGGTGTCTTCCACAGCTAAGGTTTTGTCGGCGTCAAGCACCAAGACTGTCTCCAGTGGATGAGGACGATCAAGGAGGAGAGCCTTGTCCAGCATGTTGATGGCGTAGGATAGATTGTATTCCTCGTTATGCTGCTGAAAATCACGGAGTGCCGACACCCTCTCCGTCCGATCCAAAGATATGAGCGTTAACAAAACACCATGAATCCGGCAAAGGTCACGCAACTGAGCCATTTCAGTTTGCTGCCATCTATGCAGGTGGTTGACTGAAACAGACGGACAAATTCTCTTTGCATCGAGCTGACGACGCTGCGCAACAACCTTGGCAAAGTCCAGATACAGTATGTGTGAAAAGGTTTGCATGTCATTCTCAGTGTATACCGGACTTCCGGTGTCTTCCTCTTCGGACTAGAACATAAAATGGCCAGTAACAACTCCAACCTTCCCTGAGTGAGTGCAATCCACTCCAATCCTGCCAATGGCCAACCTGTGCCAGTACGCCTGGTCTTGCTCTGCCATCTTTTTAAATGCGTCAAGGCCGCCAGGAACAATCATATCAATAACTTTGGAGCCTTTATAGTAATTGAAATGTTTTGTCCCAAGCTCTTTTTCCAGCTGGTTCAAGAAATATGATTTCCCAGAACCAGGTATTCCATAAATCCCGACAACCACCGCTTTGCCATGGACAGCTGATTGAGGGATGCAGGTTCCTGATTGACACAGATCCTGACTCATTGCTAAGTGTGTTGCTCAATGCGCTCTTTATTTATAATCACTTTGGAGTAAAAGTCTGAAAGAAGAGATGGGTGCTCTGTGTGACAGTTTCATGCAATAAGAATGTATTGGTAGACTGTTTAACAGAGTACTAACATGAGGAGCGAAAGGAGAGAAGCTGGGTCTGTCAAGGCTGAGCTATTTAATGTGTGCGAGGGGATTAAGCGAGGCTCAGTGAATGCTGTACACCAAACAGGTCAAAGTCGTCAAACACGTCATGCCACTAGTGATGGCTCATTCTCCATGACACTGCCCCCCTCCCTTCCAGACATAGGGCTGCCCTCAGTCCTTAGCAACTGGGTAATAACTGTCTGGGTGGTCATCCAGGGACTCTTCATCCTGTCGCGCGGAGCTATTCAAACAACTGCTAAGACAATCCCAGCGCTTTGGGTTTGCTGCATGGAACGTCTGGACTTTCACAGTGTCATGATCTCACAGAACATGAACACTCGACTGCCATATAGATTGTTTGATTACTTCGGCCTGGTTGGTGTACAACATTCACTGAGCCTCGCTTAATCCCTTCGCACACATTAGATAGCTTGTCGCTGACAGGCTTGCCTCTGTCTTTCTTTCCTTATGCCAAAATTTCGTGAGATAGTCTACCAGTAGATTTCATATTGGATGGAACTGTCACACACAAGACTAATTCTTGAAATCTCGGGCTGGATACCAGTTGAGATCTTCATCATAGCCAGTGCACTTCACTTGATACTGCAGCTTCTAGTTTCCAAGCTGGAAAACTAGGATATCTTCCACTTCCCATTTGTCTTGATTGTTAACTGTAATGGGCGGTGGTGGCTCCACATGTCGAACAGATAGTGGTTCTGTTGCAGTAGCTTTGCGGCCTACTCAGGGCCGATAACTGGGTGGAACTTTGATAGAAGCCAGCAAGTCAATGCAGAAGGCGTGCTCCTCTTTTGCCAGGACCTGAAATGGGCCTGTCCACTGGTAGTCGAGCTTCTTGCTGGGGCGTTCAGTGTTCTGGTTCTTTGTTGATAATATTATCATCTCCTCAGGCCACGGCAACCGGTCGTTAGGTAGGACTTGATTCTCAGCCAGCCATTTCTTTCCCAGGATGATGCCATGCTTTTATGCACCTCGCACAACTTTTATCTTCTTCTGCAGCAATATTCTTTTGTGACTAGTTGACGCCGCCAGACTGCGTGTGAATAGGCCTTACAATAGATGGGTTTCTCAGTCAGAGTTCTTCATCAGGCCTTGTTTAGTGGGAGGTGTTAAGGGCCAAGCCTGCAATGCTAATAACTAGCTAAAACACAAGAGACTTCGTCGAAGAAGAGAAGAACGAATGTCCGATCGGACATCTCTATATACATATGTGCACCGTGCGAGGTAGATATCCTATCAGTAATCTACCTATCCTACCAACATACCGCTTATACTATAGGCGCAGCCTGTGACCGGAGGGTTGGACTGTGACGCAATATTAATAGGAAAATAGAGAACAACAAAGTATTTCAATCCTGAGGCTGGCATATATAACTGTTTTTATAAGTGTCTTTCATATCTATTTTACTTTTTTATACAGGATTAGTATTATCCACCAATTATGTACATCAGAATGCTAATGCATACATTATCGCGACTCGACGCACTTAGAATATCACATTCTCAAATGCTTCCTGCAACCCTCTATCGTGTAACCACGCCTCCAAAGCCTGCATATCACCCCTATTAGCCCTCTTCCCACCTCGCTCACCCAACGAATCCGTGATCTCCTCCATCCTCGAGAACACCCTCTGGACTTCAGTCTCGCGGAATCTTTCGCTGACCTTTTTCTGATGACTAGGGATATCTCCCCACGAGTATGTCTTGATGAAGCTCATATAAGCATCAATATCGGTCGATGCACCCTCTAGACACAACACACCTGGTTTGCCTGCCAACACGAAGCCTGTGAGAGAGTAGGCGGGTGCGTTGTTGACCATATCATCCCTCTTTTCCCGCGTTGATAGTGACGGGAAATAAAACCATACTCTCACGATTGGTCCACTTCTATTCGTGATGGCCTCAGTTTCAGCAAACAAGGCCTGCTGGGTTTGTCTTTCAAGAAATTGCGAGGCTTCTTCTTGAATATATTCAAATGCGGCAAACAGGTCATCTTGAGGCATTGCAGCAACTAATCCAGCTACCTCGGCTTTGGACATCCATTCTGGTTGTCGTAGCGAGTAATTCAATGATGGTGGCTGGTCAATTGCCGGATCATTGCATTGCAATGGAATTGAGATGTTGACTTGAATCGTTTTCTCACCATCTGCAATTGGTAAAAATACAGCGAGCAACAGACTTGATGGTATCCCAGACGGCTCCGAAGTTGGATCCTGGCACCAATATCGGAGTTTTTCAATGCACTGGGTTGTGGATTCTGGAATGTCAAGCTCTCCCGGAGATGGGAACATGGCTGTGAGGAGGTCGACTGTGGACAATTGGGATTCCATAAGATCTGCCGGTAGCAGGAATAATTGTTTTTGTGCCATTTTTAATATTCAGGAGTGCTGGCCTCCAATCAATCGAAATCACTTGAATATGTATCAAGCAGCTTTTGTGGTCTCCGGCCTCGGATTCTCAGATACGGCGGGCCAATGATATTCCGTGATTCTTGCCTGAGGCATAAACCTTAATCGAACCACATTCTGCAATAGAAACAACAATACATACATTTCTTGCATGAAGCATTCCTCGTGAAATACAAGCATGATGCAAGCGAGGTCTAGACTGCCTGGCGGTCCAACCCGAAAGCCAACTGTGACCTTACCCTCTTGGTGCATGGACCTCTCTGTTATATTAAGCACGTCATTTTGCCATTCGATGAGGGTTCGACATGTGGAAAAAGCGTGATCTTGCAGACCGTATATATAGACAGTTATGTAGCGTTGGCACATCCATTTGAATCCCACTATTATCTTCTCCATATAAACCGTGCTAGCTGTGCTAGAACAACACAATGACAAAAAACACATCTGTCTCAATATCCTCCGATACGGATAATGCCTCAACACAACTAACCCCGAAACGAACATGGTACCACACCACCCTCTTCAATGCCTTCATCATCGGTGGTGTGGGCTTTATGGCTCCGGGTTTATGGAATGCAATGAACTCGCTAGGTGCCGGAGGTGCGGAATCGCCGTTTTTAATTAACGCGGCGAATGCGTTGGTTTTTGGTCTGAGTATGTCGTTGTCCTTATACTGATAATATACACACAGTGCTGACATAGTAAAGTGGGTTTCCTGTGTCTGTTTGGTGGGCCAATTGCCAATCGGATTGGCCTGAATTGGACCTTGTTACTGGGAGCGGTTGGATATCCGATTTATTCGTACGTACTTTGTACTCGGACAGCCCGATTGAGTATGGCATGCTAATGATTAATAGGGCTGCATTATATACAAACAACCGCTATGTATATATAATTGCTTATCCAAAGGTGATGGAGATAGGACACTGATAGCTACCAGGGAAATGAATGGTTCGTTCTTGTCGGAGCAGTGGCTTGTGGCTTGTCGTAAGTATTATCCTAGCCTTAGTCTCTTTATGGCGGCAACTCACAAAGCAGTGCCGGTCTTTTCTGGGCCTCCGAAGGCGCTGTTGCTTTGGGGTATCCGGAGCCAGCTAAGCGCGGTAGATACATGAAGTGAGTACTTTCCTGTATATGCGGAGTGAGGGGTGGCTAACAGAGAAAGTATCTGGCTTTGGTTCCGTACAGGTGGCCCTATATTAGGCGGTGCTATTGTCCTTGGGAAAAACAAGTGTGTTATTTTTGAGATGAAATTCCGCTGTGATTGAGTACTTACAGATATAGTTCTGCGAATGCAAAGAGCAAGGGAAAGATCGATCCGAGTATGTGAATCATATCTCTTTTTATTTCACAGAAACTAATTGTTTACAGAAACATATCTGATCTTCGTCGCATTACAATGTCTTTCAGTTCCTCTAGCAGTCTTCCTGTCACCACCCGAGAAAGTTCAACGCAATGACGGAAGCAAGGTCAAGATCGTCCTTCAGAATTCATGGCGTGCAGAGATGCGAGAGCTTTTCAGGTTGTCGATGCGGAAGGAGGTTCTTCTACTATTACCGGTATTCTGGGCTGCGTATTTCAATCAATATAGTTCAAGTACGCATTTGACCTACTTATTAGACCCTTTCTTTAACCGTGGACCAAACTAACTTTACCAGACTTTGAAACATACTATTTCGGTGTTCGAGCTCGTGCTTTGATTGGATTTGTTGGTATGGTTGAATGTCCTCATCAACTAATTGGACAGTCGTACTAACTTCGTCCAAGTCAATTTTGCAAACCTCTTCTCGTCGGGAATTATCAGTCGATTCTTGGATTACAGACGCATTTCGACCAAGAGCCGTATCATCCACAGGTTATTTGGCTACATTCCACCCCATACGACACGAATACTGATTATCTCAGTTACTTCTACGTGATTATTGTGCATTTAATCGCATGGGTGTACGGCTGGGTAGTCCAGGAGCAGTTCACCGCGACTTCACCTGTATACGACTGGTCCGATAAAGGCTTCGTTAAGGGTCTTTTTGTTATTCTTCTTTGGCGTGAGTTCTAGTCCAAGGATCCAAACTTAGATTCGTTTGATTGCTAATGAAACTTATAGAATTTTCCCAACAAGCACTGCAGAACTGGCTGTACTACCTCGTTTCTACAATGACCGATAACATTTCTGAATTATGTATGCCATTCAAACAACCAGAAGGAAAAATACCACCAATAAAACTAACGAATGTCCTAGCTCGACTATCTGGTATCCTCCGTGGCCAAGAGAGTTTCTCCCAGGCCGTCTCGTTCGGTCTGAATACTCGGAACTGGCATGGAGGCAGAGTTCCTCTTGCAGTGAATACGATTCTTCTTGGTATCTGCCTTTGATTTACCGAAGTTCGAAAAATATGTACTGATTCTCGTGACTAGGACTCGCGGTATTGCCTACTTGGCTCGTTGTTCAGAGGCATAACCCTATTGAGCATGATAAGAATGAAGCTATCGGTGAGAGTCAAAGTCGGGATGAAGAACAGGGAGTTGTGCAAAGTGTTAATGTTGCTGGGAAAGGGACCTGAGGTTGGTCAATAGAAATATCAATCGTGTTGAGTAAAAAGGAACCTGTTCATTTTATATATTCTTGGAATGGTCGTCGTCTGACAGGGCTGGACTGTGTGAGAGTGGGTTGGAACAGACATATGGCCAAACGTATTTTTTGGTTTCGAATGAGTGATAATACATCTATGGACTTTTACACATACCAATAGCCTCATTCATCAGTAATACCATCGAGGTCACTAAGAGTTGACATTCACAGAAACATGGGAAAGAGTAAAAAGCATGCTGTCCACTGGAAGAATGCACAGGCAAATTCTGTAGAGGCGAAAGAACAGGGTAGGATGACCAATGACAATGGGGATGTTGACATGGATCGGAACTGGAATGAGCTGGGCTCAGATAATGAAAAATCCAATGATAAGGCCCCAGCTGCTTGAATACGCTGCCATAAAAGGTTCAGGATTGATGATTGGGCGCAAGAGATCATATGGGATCTTGTCAAAAGAAAAGGCCAGGACATAAAAACAGAACTTCACTCTGAAACACCAAATTTGTGAAACTTAGGGGGCTTTTCGAAAAGCCAATCAAAAGATCTAAAAGGCCAATAGAGAAAACAATAGTAGTAGCTAAACTAATTCTATCATACACATTGACAGAAGCTCCCGCGCAGGAACTCGCCTGAGGTTTGTGGGCCGCATTAGCGACAGTACGCATCCACTGAAGAATAGGGAAAGAGAACTAAGGAAGAGGGGAGGAGAGGAGAGGAGGGAAGAGAGGGTGGCCTTTGGGAGGGAAGGTTTTTGGGAGGGGGAGTGGTTAGTGTGGTGGGCAGATTGTTTGGAAAAAGTGAGACCTCTGCAGCCATTCATGGAAATCTCTTGTTCCTGACCGGGAGCGCAGGATCTCATCCACTGGTCTATTTCCCCATGGGTGTGGGGATGCCTTGCGCCCGTTGCGGCAGTAATAGAAGTGGAAAGGGGTTTTTAGGCGTCCACAGGAGCACACTGTCCTGGCATTCTCGTGCCCGAAACGCTCATGGTAGTGTGCAAAGTCCCCATGGCCTGTTCTAGCTGCAAGAAGCCGTCCGAGAGTGGCTCTGGGGAGGAAGAGTTCATGAGGTCGTCTATCTAGGCTGATGGAGAGGTCTCTGTATTGTGATGGAGCATTTTCAGCCCAGAAGGACTCGAAGCGCGTCCAGAATTTCTCTTTTTGGGTCCGGCGAGCCCATGCATGCCTTATGGGCTGAGGGTTTAACAGGGAGGTGGGGGACCTTGAACCTTTTTTTGCTTGTTCATCTGCTTGCTCATTCCCCATAATCCCAGCATGGCCAGGGACCCAGTGGACCTGTACTTTGCCAGGTCTAATTGCTGGAAAGCGGTTGGGGCGTTTTGGCCAGGCAGCTGCAGTCTCCTGGAAGGTCTGAATGACTCTTTGGCTGAAGCCCCTTGGGCATCCCTGCAGTTGTTTGGCGGCTTCCTGGTTATCAAGGAGAACATATGTTCTGGTCGGTCGAACAGTCCGGCCAGCTACCTAATTTGGCCAAACGAGGGCGGTGAATTATGCACGTGATCATCAGGTGCTGTTAGTGATAAGGATTTATCGGATAAATGGTTGGCCCGAGTAGCGAGGCCAGGAGATTCTTATGGTCGACGTGCGCGCATATATTGTAGATTAAGCACTCAATCAGCTGCGTATGCGCACATACGTTCGATAGGCAATATACCTCTCCCGTTAAACTAGTCCTCTCCATATAGACCTCGTTTAGTCCGGAATAATCGACTCCCGATTTCCCTTTTGAGCTACGATCCGAGAAGACCCCGCTTCAGTTAGTACCCGGCGGGTCACGTGTCGCTGGGTCCGCCCTCGCTTCGGTCCAAGAGGCTATTTAGGCATGTTAGCCTACCACCTCCGAATACACACACACATCCATTCTTAGAGGTGCTAACAGGGCTTGTTTTGTGAAGCGGGGTCTCTCGGATCGTAGCTCAAAAAGGGAAATCGGGAGTCGATTATTCCGGACTAAACGAGGTCTATATGGAGAGGACTAGTTTAACGGGAGAGGTATATTGCCTATCGAACGTATGTGCGCATACGCAGCTGATTGAGTGCTTAATCTACAATATATGCGCGCACGTCGACCATAAGAATCTCCTGGCCTCGCTACTCGGGCCAACCATTTATCCGATAAATCCTTATCATTTTGAGTATTGTCCTAAGCGCAGCTTATCACAGTAAAAGTTAGTACAGATTTCTTTCTGTTTGCATTTGAAGCACTACACCTGCCCAGCCCAGTCATACGGGGCCTGTGTACAACACCTAAACAAGACTTGCAACTCTATGTGGTGCTTAAGATTAGTAGCCAGATGATGGGGAAGCCAAGCCAGTCAAATAAGACTTCTCTGATTAGGTGTGGACAATAGACTAAAATTCAGAACTATGTACTTAGTGCAGGATTCTGCCGGTATAACTTATTGCAATTTGGCCGCTATAGACTGCCGTACCCTTGCCGCCCCAGCAGACCGCCTAAATATCAGTCTTGAGACACGAATTTGAATTCTGTAGAATATTCATTTTTTTTTTTTTTAATCTTGTCTGCCTTGGATTACTGCTGCTGGGGATTTGGATAATCTGATCGCCGGTAGATTGCTAGCAGGCCAGCCAGACGATACGTTGTTCCCATGATCAATATTGATTGATTCAATATATCCTCTTCGTCATTGTTTACATTTCCCAGTCCCCACAGGCCGACAGTGGTTGAACAAAATGCTGTCTGACTTCTTGACTAGCAGTTATCTGCAATACAAAGCAGATACGGATGCTGTGGCATCATGGTTGGTGGCCACAGCTCGAAACTGTGGTTTCCCCCTCGAATCGTTGGGAGGAAACATTTCCCCCTCCAGCACCGCGCCTGCTCCCTCTCAGAGTCAGCCGTCAAAACGGTTAAAGGGCAAGGCGAGGAAGTTGGCGCGTGAGGGTGCAAGCAAACCGGCCCCTACTCCTTCAAAAAAGTCTGATCAGCAGAAGCATACTCTCGCTGTGAAAGATTTTGTCAACCTGGCAGACTACATTGCCGCCGCCACTAAGCCTCAAGCCAATGTTCCAGCAAGCTTTTTCGCTGTGCTGAACCGAGCCATTTTGGTGCGACGGGAGCATGGTTTGCAGGCCACAGCAAAATTCCCTGCCGACATCCAATCTCAAGCATCGTCTGACTCACACAGCCATTTTATTGGAATCCTGGAGCATGTTCAGCAGGTGTTGCGTCCTCGAATGCGGAGCGAGGACAGCAAGGGTCGATTTACCCAACCTTCAGGTGACGCTTCATTGGAGAACATTCAAAATATCACTAACAAATTCGATGGCCTTGATGTGCAGGAGCCTTCGGAAGCATTTTTACAGGCGCCTGAAATTGCAATGCCAACCCCCACGAACGGCAAGCCAGAGGTCGACTATGAAGCTGAGAGGATGCAGGATTTCGAAGAGGCGTACTTTGGTTTCAATCTTTTGCTTCATGATTTTGCTAAGTTACGAAATGTCATTACCCGCACTTGGGGCGGCTATCAATACGGCCTCTTTGACCTCGTTTCTGCTTCAGTAATGACAAATTCTGCCATCGACATAGCTCGACGAATGCAGGAAGACGTTCAGCAGCTATTTGACAAATATGGAGGATCTGCCAAAATGCTCAGTGCATTCTACGCGGCTCATTGTGCGCAGGAGGGAGAGGATCCAGAATTTAAGGAGCGTTTTGGAGACGACATGAATTTCCGGACATACAACATCGCCCAGTCGATGTTTCTGCCCACATTCGCATTTTTGAACTCGTTCAGTGCTCTCGTCGAGGACAAAAACTTTCTACCATATAAACAAGGGTACTTTGGCACCTTCGACCGAGCTAGGGACCGGTCAAAGAAGAGCGCGAGAGAAAAGTTTTCGGAAGACAAGATCATCATGTTGGAAATCCTCTCCGAGTTTCTTACCATGCATCGAATCACGCCTCCACGGCCCTTTGAAGATGAATTCACTCGGGGATTAAGGAAAATGTTCGACACGCATGAAATTCCACTCTGGCTTGTATTCGCCGCCCAGGTTTATCTCGACATCCACCATATCCTTCGTGACGGTGTGGAACGGGGCTTTGAAGAGTTTGGGCGATTTGCCAAGCTAACTGCATCATCCATCCGTCTGAATCTTGATTTCCATTCCGGTCTTCGAATTGAAGGATGGCCAAAGCGAAATGACAAAGCATTTGAGGAGCTCCTTCACTTTATTGATATGTCCGCGGCCTCGGATCCCACCCTGCCAGTGCGGGAAGCTCTCGGATCAAGCCCAGGGGAGCCTTTCAAACTGATGAAATGGCATCCCATGCTGTGCGGTCTCGCCATGTTCCACCTGAAGGCTCGGTACCAAGAGCTTTCTCTTTCTTTTCAAGCTGCGTGGGGGTCGATTATGTACTCGGCTCATTTATACAATGCCCTCCGCAAAGAAAAGCTACTGAAGAGTCAGTGGATTGATATGGACATGGTCATGGCCTGGCATGATGAGATCTTTGTTGGTGTACCACCTAGCCGACCAGAAGATTATTTGAAACGATTCAACCTGAGCATGGGCTGGTCTGCTGCATCGTATGCGCGAAACAGACGTCAGACTGCCTGGCTACCGGAGGCGAAGAGCGGACCAAAAACAATGAAACCAATTGCCAACGTTTCGCAGATTTTCGTGGATCGTTATTGCAATGGATCCGGACAGACTGAATTCACCGAAGCTGATCTTGAAAGAATCCTTGCCCAGGGGATGTGGGATAATGACGAAGAAGGGGAAGAGGGGTTTATCTCCATGTCACGTAGTCGCAAAGACACGGCCAAAAAGCGATGGAAACATTCCCGTCTGGTGACAGCTGCTGAATTACTGGAGACTTTGCGCAACACAATCCAGAGTGAAGCCGTGCAGATGAGCTTTGATTACTTGATGTTACATCGAGTATGCTGGAGGATGCTTCGGTCTGCCAAGGAAGCGTGTGACACCCACTTGCGAAAACTCTTTGGCTTTGGGTACCTGGAGAAAGAGAGCCAGCTGCCATTTCTGGTGGGATATATCTTCATGGCTGTCATGAGTACTGACCGGCTGGGGAAGCAGATAGTAGAGAGAGGCGAAGTAGTTAAGAGCAATCTACTGATGTGCGCCGCGGAGGTGGTTGAGGGTATGATAGATACTAAGTCTGGATCTATTGTGCATAAGGAGCTGGCCGCACAAGGTTTTCAGATTGAATTTGAAGAAGAGGACTGATGACTAGGCACTACTTCAAAGGGCATGTATTTGTACTTAGTCAAGCAATCTTAGGTATTGTTAATTCCGAAGCTTCTATTCTCTACACCACAGTGTGAATACTCTATCATGCTTGAACCTTTTCATACTGTAGTGCATATGAACAGGCAATTCGTATTAAATTGCGAATTTCCTATCCTGAAAATGCTGTAGAACCTGCTCCGAACCTGCCTTGCACGGCTTTGGTAACATTTTCATATCTGATTCATTAAATCAGAATACTGATAATGATCTGACGAAGAGAAAATAATAGGCATAACCGAGTTTTGTGCCCTTATATAGTATTTCACTGATGACCATTAACATCTCAAGCGCAGTGTATTTATCGATGGTAGGGCATCCCTGTAGTATTGGCACTCCCACCTTTTCTGTTTACGGTGGGTTAGTCTGGTTTCGGTCCCATGCATCTTACAGAAAGCATTGTTAGGAAGATTGCATGAAAGTGTCGGAAGTTCCCATTGTTATTATGATTATATTGCAGCAGGGAGATCAAGAAGTAATCGTGGATGGTAAGGCTGATTTCCATTGTGGTAATTATAACTGCCTTGAAACTTTGTCAATTCTTGGACTCCAACTTCATCGCACACAGACAATCGAAACGCTCTCTCTCCGTATCCTCCACTCAAAGACGACTATCTTGACCAAATCACTAAACAAAAGATCTTCGCCATCCTAAAAGGATATCTCCAGCCCGACAGCACAACCGCGCCTGAAACAGCGGCCACTTACCCAGCTACTAACCGTATACATCAATAAGAACTGAAAAATGACCGTCAAGGTTTATTGCATTTGTATATTTTGCTCTGGAACTGCCAGTCTATAACTTCCTATAAGCCCCATCTTCCAAGACCATCCTACAGGTTAGCCGACAATGCCCCCGAAGCCTTCGCCGTATAAGTCGCAATCAAATCCATCAGTGCCGGTGACAAAACATCATACGTCTCCAACCCATTCTCCCTAAACTTCCCCCTAATTTCTCCCATCCCCTCAGGTCGATATCCCTGCTCAATAATCGACGACACAAATCCCGCAAACTGCGGTTCCTGCCAACCCTTGGTATCCGACAACTCAGCATGCACGAAATCCAACCCCTTAAACGGGTGATCCTTCTCAATGCGCCCGTACAAATGCACGCCACAATCTTTGCACGCGTTGCGCACGATACTGGCTGTGTTGTCGACGGTGATGAGTTTCTGCGGGTTCGCGGTGACGCTCAGCGCATCGCGGGGGACAACGCCGACGATTGAGAAAAGGGAGCCAGCGGGTTTCCAGCACTTGGAGCAGCCGCAGGCGTGGTTGTGGGCGACGTTGCTTTTGAGGGTGACTTTGACTTTGTTTGATGGACAATGGCAGTAGAGGTCGCCGCCGGAGAAGTTGGGGTCGCCCTTGGTGATGCCGTTGTCGATGAGGGGGTGGATGGAGGGCATTCTGTATGGATTTTGTGGAACGAGAGCGAACGATTTTTGGATAGTTTGGTAATGAATGAATTGCTCTTGTTGACACGGATTTGGCGAAATATATAACGTTCAGGTCATACAAGCCCGGCCCACCAATGCTTCCCCTCATGAGGGGTTCAAAGTACCAAGTGCAAGCATCCCTGTGCTCTCCGTAATCATAGTACATATACCCTATGACATGGAACCCCATACCGAGATCGGGAAGAGATTCCCCCGATGCTCCGCACTGGTGGACAACCGTCTTGCACAGAGCAGTCATGGTATCAAGTAGATTGAAAAGTATATTTCTTTTTTGGGTGAACTTGTGTGAGCATCTTGGAGCGTTCGATGTTGTCCATGTGCTTTTATGAGGAATGTGAATTATTTTCGGAATTGGCTATGAACGAAACTGGTAAAGAGTCATATCATGGAATGAATGTGTAGAACATCGAAGGCGGACGTCCTGCAATATATAACTTCACTGTACTACCAGGGTACTCATCAAATCTCTACCTTGGTAGACACCCTTATGCAAGCTTAACTATTCGCTACTTGTAGATATTTTAACACTTTGACCAACAACACATTTACGCCGTATCAACAACACACCGAATACAATCACCTTGCTTCATCTGCTCAAAAGCCGTATTAATGTTGGCAAGAGACTGACGATGAGTGATAAATTCGTCGACCTTCAAATTGCCATTCAAATAGTCCTCCACAAGGCCGGGCAGCTGAGACCGACCCTTGACACCACCAAATGCACATCCCCTCCATACGCGACCAGTAACTAGTTGGAAGGCTGTTCCGCGTTAGCCATCAGGCCGTATAAGTATCCAAATGATAAGGTATGGGGTGCGCTCCTACGTCTGGTTTTGATTTCTTGCCCGCTAGCAGCCACCCCGATCACGATACTCTCACCCCATCCCTTATGGCACGCTTCAAGAGCTGCCCGCATGACTGCCACATTCCCGGTGCAGTCAAAGGTGTAGTCACATCCACCATCGGTCAACTCGATGAGCTGCTCTTCAACGGATCCTTTGACCAGTTTATATGGATTGACGAAATGTGTCGCTCCAAATTTGAACGCCCAGTCCTTTTTGGCATCGTTGATATCGACAACGATAATCCTACCAGCCTGTTGTTTCAATGCGCCCTGCACAACTGACAAGCCAACGCAACCAGCCCCGAAAACTGCAATGTTCGACCCCCTTGTAATCTTTGCCACATGCGTCGCGGCGCCATAGCCGGTGGTGATGCCACAGCCCAAGAGACATGATCGATCTGTGGGACATTTCGTCGTGACACTGACTACTGAAATATCCGCGACAACCGTGTACTGTGAGAAGGTCGAGCAGCCCATGAAGTGTAGTAGGTCTTTCCCACGGGCCCTGAAGCGAGATGTGCCATCGGGCATCACGCCTTGTCCTTGAGTAGTACGGATCTTACCACATAGATTGGTCTTGCCAGATCTGCAGAACTTGCACTGTCCACATTCGGGGGTGCTGACGGTTACTGTTAGATGCCGGTTCGTCTCATCTGGATCGATGGGGCCGAATCATACTAAAGAGCAATAACGTGATCTCCAACTTGGACATTCGATACATCCGGCCCTATCGACTCGACGATCCCCGCACCTTCGTGGCCAAGAATCACGGGGAATGCACCTTCTGGGTCTTTTCCTGAAAGCGTGTAGGCATCTTGGGGCCAATAAGGCCAATAAGTGAGCTTTTGAAGTCCAATGTAAGGATGCTTGAACATGCTCACCTGTATGGCAGACGCCTGTGTGAAGGACCTTGATGCGAACTTCATGAGCTTTTGGCGGCGCGACTTCGACATCTTCGACCGACAGTGGCTTCGCGGCAGCCCATGCGACAGCGGCCTATGTTGTTTAGCATTTGTTTCTCCGTGTACCGGAAGCCTGAGTTCGCGAATTGGGAAATATAGTGGGATACCTTGCAAACGATGGTCTGTATTGGGTTAGCCATTATTTCCTCAACTCATACCTCAGAGATTGCTTCTCACATACCTTTCCCGCACTGTTAGCCATTATGAAACTGGGATGTCGATTGAGCAGACGAGGTGCTATGTTCAACGGTCAAGTACAACGAAACATCACTATTCAAAAAGAAACGAGCAAAAAAGGACACAAATCTTTAACTCATTTCCCCTCCCTCACTTTTTTGCCTATTTCGGTAAAACAGATTCATTTCCTTATCGATTGGGAGTGAGGGGTGAGGAGAAGCGATAACCAATTCGATAATTGGCGTTGCAGCACCCAGCATGTATTATTCGCTTCCTGCATCTCCCGGGTACGAAAGCAGCAAAAAATAAGAGAACACAATAGGTCATCGCATAACATACCCGACTGCTGATATCGAGCTAGGATTAGTTCGGACCCACCGGGTATGACATTTCACTCCTCACTGCCGATGCGGGGATCTCGGAGCCGCGCATCTCATATCGGAGCACTAGACCGAGAGATTTCGATCCCCTCAAGGCAGTGACTATGAGCAATATAGTGTATTTGCATTATTCCACAAGGAAAGCCCGGCATGGCATCATGGACGCTGATAGTGAGAGAGAATCTGCCCCGTATTACGATCCTCTATGTCGCTACATTTTACTAGAGAAGCCGTGTTTATTGATTCTACTGTGTATTTGCCTTCTAGTGTTTCCGATTATCTCAGTTATTCCCCCGTGATTGTTCAGCTGTCGAATCCCCATCATCGTCCAAAACACTTCCCTCCTTACCTCTTATCCCGCGCCAGCCAGGGCATACCTTGACTCCTCAGAGGCCCTCGCACACTATTTGGCACGCTCTCCATCCACCGGCTAGTACTACAATCTGAAAGTAATCTCATCGACCCTGCCTGGGTCAAAAGATGGCACAAGGGCGAGCCAGAGGGGAGCTGGAGGCCATGATTATCCATCCAATTTCACGATAAACATCGTCAAGCGCCAAGGCATTGAGAAGGTCAGGTTGAAGAATACCACCGATTATTATGGGTAGGATGGGGTAGTCTGTTCAATTGGGTACATTTTGGCAATATTATTATTATTATTATTATTAACTAGTCAATATTGGAGCAGAATATTTGGTGGTTAGAGTGTGGTAATGGTTAGTTGCATTGAGTGATATTCTGATATCGAATATATATACTGTACAGTGCGATTGCATCACCATTTTCCACTACAAACCAGCAAAAGACCCCATGATACTAAAATAGCATCTATCTTCAATGAACTAAGTAAACATAATCATTATTGAACCAATATCTATTTTCAGTAAGAGCCATAACGAATATTACTCAGTATTTATCTAGACTGAACGGATTTTACATTTCGAAAACATGCATAATTTCGGTATTTTATGTTTACACTGTTTGTGGAACCTGAGGTTCGAGTCGAACCTTAAGAATCCTATAGTCGGATCGCGACTCCAAGATCTTGGAACCTGAACCGCCAAGACTCAGGTTCCGAGTCGGATCGAACCTGACGAGTCGCGACTCCTTACGAGGTCTAGGCTGAAGCTCTCCACAACATATCATGCTCAAAGCCTCAAACTGATGGACAGACAGATTGTGAATCAGCATATTGTTAACCGTGACCCTTCAACCGCTACCAAGACAACTGGTCTGAACTACTACCCTTGATTGACTTCGCCGCGGCCGCACTACCTTCAGAATCAACAGATGCCTCTCCATTCCTTATTGACTGTGGATACGAGGCTGTGACGGCTCAACGCTTCAACGCTGCTTCGGTGGCTGATATCAACAAACGCCGCTATCTGAACAAGCAAACAAAGACAGCACTAGTGTGGCCACGCACCACATGGATAAATCCCCTTCCTCCTGTAGATAGATTTCCATTCTTCTTCTTTTCTCCAGATTCGATATTCTCGTCGACAGCTACAATAGTTTAGATAGGAATATCAGTTCATCATCATCTACTATTCCGAGCCCGTGACAACCGGGATAAATC
Source organism: Aspergillus intermedius (assembly GCA_039880815.1). Taxonomy (NCBI): domain Eukaryota; kingdom Fungi; phylum Ascomycota; class Eurotiomycetes; order Eurotiales; family Aspergillaceae; genus Aspergillus; species Aspergillus intermedius. Next base: position 3,509 of record JBDODA010000167.1, on the reverse strand, counting down.
GACTCCCGATTTCCCTTTTGAGCTACGATCCGAGAGATCCCACTTCATATAGCATAGGCTTGCCAGCACGTACTGTAGATAAAGGTAAGATTATATTCCGCACTGTTCTCCAATCCCACAGCATAGAAAAACCGGAATCACAATGGGCTCACATAGACCCAGCCGGAATGGGGCACCTCTGAATTTCTCTGCCACGTCTGTGATGTCCTGGAGAGCCAGAAAGACCCGAAATTCACGCATCCTCGGCATGATAAGCAGAGACTCTAAAGCCTGACATGACTCACTCGGAGTTAAGAGCCCAGAAGGTCCGCTTCCAAACAGCCAGATCTGACAGTACTCTAATTTTGACAGGTGTTTGAGAGATTCGCAAAATGAGCCCCAATACCAACCTGTAAATTCGCACGAGACTTCAAGGCGTCGGATAGACAGAAAACGCTGTGGCGGGAGAACGGCTTCTAATACACGTAAAACTTCTAGTTCTTGACGGATGTGCACAATATTCGAGTATAATATATCAATACTCTCGCAGTATCTGGTGTTCCAGTCAGTATTCATTCCCAACTTTCAAAATGTATGCGTCTGAAATCATACATTCGGCGACAAGTCCTTAACAGAGCGGGCGACGGAGCATGCTTATATGGTGGCATACCAAACTCGCAATACACGTCCCTAGTTAAGTCATCTCTAGGCCGAACACGATGGTCCTTCGCCCCCTTCACCTTACACCAGTAGGGTTGAAGTACCACTGTTTCGGGTGCGGCAGGGCGGCACGGGCGTCTGAAATGAACAGTACGACGCCCCAGAACACATTCATAAATCTGTAATCTAATCTCCAACGGAAGCATTGTGAATAGCCGACTGTGAGATTGGATGTTCTGGCCTTCGGAGAATCCGACTGTGAGTGACCGGCTGCGGCGCGTTTGAGAAAGCCTCGGGCGAGAGGCCTCTAATTTGCGTCGCTTCCTTTCCTTTCTTTCTCTGTAGCATGACCAGATAGCGTCTAGTACCCAGCCGAACAGGACCCAGCGCCAGAATCGTCGTCTCACTCTCATAGCGGCTCAGCACATCTCAACCGTGGATTCAGCGGATGGGGGTTCGAAATTATCGTGTGCAACGCTATGAATATGTACCGTAACCCTTGTGTTCTTGTGGGCCTATGGAGTAGATGAGGCGATGTGTAAAGCAAGCGGGATGGCCGTGCAAAAGGGATTCCTTCCATACCTTTATAAATCAACGGATCCTGCGTAGGATGTGTCTCGTCCCAAATAGCTTCGGGTCTTGCCTAGAGGGATAAACGTGGCAATGTGCGAGCGCCTACCCGTAGGAGTTACGTCAATTTCTACCGAGAAACAGGTGCTAAGCAAGGCTTAGCGTGGGGTCCAATTGTGCCAGCCAATCCATGTTACTCTGTGGTTAGTCGTAATCCATGGAGGACGATCATTGGGCTATGGCTTATATTCGACCGTAACCCCCTTTGTGCCTCGATTACATCTAAATAAATACTCGCGGCGCCGCCCGCCAACCACTTATCCGTGCTTAGCGGGCTACACCGGAACGTAAATATCACCGCAATGAAAATAGGAATTCCACCCATCATGTTTATATGCCACCTACTGTATTAATTGAAAAGTATCAGATAAAAAAAGGCCCATCCTTATAAAATTCAGGTCCTACTCTATCACAGAAATATAAAATTGAATCATTATCTGTAGAATTGAGGAGGGTATTCTACTCATCATCCTGCTGATGCCGCTGCGTTGTCACGAGCTCGGAATAGTAGATAATAACGAACTGAATTCCTATCTAGACTATTGTAGCCATCGACGAGAATATCGAATCTGGAGAAGAAAGAAGAAGAGGAAATCTATCTAGTAGTAGTAGTAGTAGTAGTAGTAGTAGTAGTAGTAGTAGTAGTAGTAGTAGTAGTAGTGGGTGTGTGTGTGTGTGTGTGTGTGTTTCTATTTTACGTCGAGGATCGGGTCTTTCCACGCCTCCATGGCACCTCGGGAGCCTCGGAAGCGGAAAAGCCCTGGTCCCGGTGCGGGACATACGACGGGCGGAGCGAAAAAAACCGCCTATCTGGTAGCTAAGCTAATTCTATCATACACTGGCAGAGACTCCCACGCAGGAGCTCGCTTAACCCTTGGCCTGCCGAAACGGCAATATACATTCAGGGGAGGAGGGGAGAAGGGAGGAGGGAGAGAAAGAGGTGAAGAGGGGAGAGGCAGAGTTTTGTTTCTGGGGAGGGGGAGGTTGATCTTAGTGTGCCGGGCATATGGTGCTGTAAAAGTGAGACCTCTGTAGCCATTCATGGAGATCCCTTGTTCCTGACTTAGATCGCAGAATCTCATCCACCTGCCGGCTTCCACGGATGCGGGGATGCCTTGTGGCCTTTCTGGCAGTAGTAGAAGTGGTGGGGGTTCTTTGGGCGTCCGCATGAGCACTCCACATTTGCATCTTCATGTCCGAAGCGCTCGTGATATTGGGCGAAATCTCCATGGCCTGACCAGGCCGCAAGGAGTCGACCGAGAGTGGCTCTGGGGAGGGATAGTTCATGGGGTTGTTTCTCTAGGCTGATGGAGAGGTCCTGATGTTGTTGCGGCGCGTTCTCAATCCAGTATGATTGAAATCGTCGCCAGAAGACCTCTTTCAAAGCCCGGAGAGTCCAGGTGTATCTTGCGGGAGGGGGATTGGTCTGTGAGGTTGATCTGGCTCCCTTTTTTGCTTGCTCATCAGCCTGCTCGTTCCCTGCGATGCCAGCATGCCCCGGGATCCAGTGAACATGTACTTGGCCGGGTAGTATAGCTTCGCATCTGAGGGGCCGATTGGACCAGGCATTTGCAGTTTCCTGGAAGGCCAGAATGGTGTTCTGGCTGGAGCCTCTGGGAAAGCCTACTAGCTGTCGTGCTACCTCCTGGTTATCTAGGAGGACATATAGGTTCTGTGTGAAGGGGGCCTGCGCACTATCAATGGCGGCCTTCAACCCTTCAGTCGCTGCAGTGGCTTCTGCATCAAAAACCTCATGCTTGGGGAGACAGAGGTGGCCACAGGCAGAATCCTTTTTCCAAGCACCCCAGTGCCCATGCCATCCAGCGCCAGCCATGGCACCTGAGTTGCTCAAGCGGCTGCTGTCAGTGAAGAGGAACATGGAGAGTGGGGGGCATGTAACAGCCCATTGTTGAAAGGTTACGCCTGCCCCATCTCAAGTGGGGCAAATATTTTGGATTGTTTTGGGGTTCTCTGTCTGCCAGGGGGGATAGAACAGAGAGTCAATCTGCTCTGTTCCCTCAAGCCATAACAGATGCTTGTGTATTAGTCGTGTGTTTGCAGGGAAGGATTGTGTCCGGAAAAGGCGCCTGCAAACTGGGTGGCGACTGTCTAGTCTGGAGGCACGCAATCTAGCTGCAGTGCGCTTCTGGTCAAGGATGATCTCCATGGGGGGAATAGCGGTCTCCCGATGAAGAGCTGCAATAGGGGTAGTCCGATATACTGGGAGGGTTCCCCGAAGG
>JBDODA010000166.1:0-24494 GCA_039880815.1 Aspergillus intermedius | reverse complement strand
TCCCATATAAAACAGCAGTTCTCAAGGCCCCAGTTTCCCAACAACCATGGATGTAATACACATCAAATCTCAAATAATAGAATGCCAGTATACATTTCATACATATATGAAGTGAACAATCAATTCTAATACGTATTTCTCAAGATAATATAAATTACAGCTGTATTTTTGGTATTTATAAATATCCCAGCGTTTATGGCGATAGTTGAAGTCTAAATCCCAAAAGCAATGTGATATACTCTTATACTAAATTTTGGCGCAGCTGTTTAGTCGTCAAAAGCTGCCATTTTGTATGGTATATAGACACCGCTCGCTCGGTGTCCGATCACGTTGTTATTATTCTTGATTATTAATTTACTTGGCACGGTGTCATTAGTGACTTAGGCATCAAGTCTACGCTGCGGTTGTTAGGAAGGACGTATATTTTGAGATGCCGTATTTGAGCAAAGAAGCTAACAGTTTCAGACCTATCGCCATGACATCAAGTGTGGACATATAAGGACCTTGACAGAATATCATGTCATCTGGTTCCTGGAGGACACTGCCACAGTCTTTAAAAAACTAAGTGTCAAGCCAGTTAATCGCTCCTTTCCATGTATATCAAGAGCTACAAATGGAATCTCCAACACATTATGCAAAATCGCAGAAGAGGGAAGTATTCCATTTGATATCAATGATCCAAGCATCAAGTTCTGTTATCAGAAAGGTTGGATTCACAGGGTAGCTCTGGATGGTGATGATATTGCAGTCCTGCCATCACGCTTACATGAAAAGTAATTCTTCTTGCATGCCCCTATTGTTATTCTGATCTGACCATCTTAGGTACATTGAATATTTGATTGGCACAATGTCAATAACCCTGCCTGCCAGGTTTGACTCACTACCAAAATTATGCAACGAGACTCTCCGCAAATTCTCCATCAGGATCTTGAGGCGTTCAGCTGAGGGCAAAAAAATATCAACTGCATCACAACCCAGACCTGTGGAAGCCCAATACCAAGATGAATTCTACAGTGGATTCACCCGTGTAGCAGGGCGAGGTGTATCGATATCCAGTGAATGGTCAAGAACTAAGGATGGTCGAGTAGATTTCTATATTCCAGAAAAGAAATGGGCGATTGAATTGTTGAGAGATCATGATAAAGTTGATGAACATATCTCTCGATTCAAGGAGGGTGGCAAATATCATGCCTGGCTGAAGGAGAATATGGTTGAGGATTGGATCATAATTGACTGTGTGACGGCCTGGTCACGTTGGCTGGTTATCACGTGAGATGTGGTTGTTTGCTTTGTTGCTTTGTCGATAAATATGGCATTACCTCCTTTCTTCCTTCCTCATGTCAATTATTCTCGTCGATAGCTACCTAGGTAGAACACATGAGTTGATGTTCCATTAACCTGGCCGAGCTCCGTGACAGACTGTGCGACTTCTCTACCAACCAAAGGTATATTCTTGCTCAGTGTCCAATTCAGTATCCATGATTTCGTATCACTGACAACTTGATAGAGTTCTCTGAGTCTAAGCTGTGGCATGCTGTATTCATCAATGATTATTCTGAATTGCAGTTGTATAACTATCAGAAAGTTCTTATGATGTCTGTGCATCTAAGAAATTGACAAGAGGCAGGGATAACATGGGTTATTGTATTGTTTACTTGCATCTGTCTTTTATTGTGGTATCTCTGTTAGCTGTAATCAACTTCTCAACTTTCAAGCAATCAGATGAATTCACCTGGTTTCCTTTGTCTCGCCCCTGTGGCTTCTTCTCCTTTTCTTTACTCTCCAGGGCCAATATCCTCGCCTTATGGCTACCTTTTAGATTGAAAATACAATCTCGTTTCATCTACTAGGCCGAGCCCGTGGCAACAGGATACAAGTGGAAATAGAGAAAGCAAAAGTTGTATCTGCCATTTCTGCCTCTTTTCCTTGTCATTGATACACTTTTTTGCCCTAGAGCAAACTAAGTTGAAACCAACTTCGATAAAGACGCCTTGTTAGTGGTTGAAATAAATGAGCAAGGACAAAACAATGAGCAGAACAGGGGAAGGATCCTTAACTGATAAAAGGAAAAGGAATATGAAACTCAAGCCGACCGCTAAGAATATCAGACATAACCAAAATATTGGCAAGTGTTGCCCATCAAAGCCTCAGGCGAAGGATCACAGTCAAATAAGGGCAATACTTGCAGGTCAGCAGTGAGTTGACAAGCGAGGTAGACATGTATCTGGAAGGAAACCTGAAAGGTCTTTTATAGACACTATTGACAAGGCGCTTATCCAGCCAGCTCTGATCCACTAAGTCTTTGGGAAATAGGACTAAAGATTATCTTAGATAATCTTTATACCTCCAAGGTTTCAAAACGAACCCCTGATGTGAGGCTTGGTCATGGGAGCTTTCAATCTCCAGTGGATCTCAGCCTAGCTCACAGGATAATCGGTTATGTTCCTGGGAGCTTTGAGCAAGCTCCGTGGACCCAGATCAATCCCAGAAGTGGACTGAAACTTCACCCAAACTTAATCTCGACAATTGACCGTCAGATTGATGATGCCAGCGCTTGGACCGGGGGGTTTCTCACCGGGTGTAAGTGGCCGTAGAGTATCGCACCCCTCTATAGAGCGCCTACGCTAATCGCGCGAGCGCCAAAAGTTCGCACCATCCCACACCTTTTAGAGATACCCACCTAACTACTATCCATACATAAGCCACACGCTGGCTGGTTACTAGTTGGGTGGGTGACCACCAGAGAATCCCGGCTGTTGTATGTTTTCTTTTTTTTTTTATTGCCATCACTGAGCATTGATTGTTTGACCTTTCTCTTTGCTACCTAAGGGTGACGGTTGGGAGCACTAAGTTGATGCAGGTAATTGAGATGATGCCTTTAGAGTCAGAGGGTGAGTGATGGGCTGATCAGTGGGTGAGCATGGCCATGCGAAACTAAACAGTATCTTTTTCAAAATTCATTTGGCATAAGTAGACAGTCTTTCACTTGGCTATCATTCACTTTTTTTTATTTATTTATTTATATATATATATATATATATTTTGCCTCAGGTCTTTCTAGAGACAGTTCTGACGTTATTCTTTTTTTTTTTTTTTCGAAAGGGGAATTTCGGGACAGGAAGTCGATTATCCACAACTAAGAGGCCGGATATGGAGAAGTCTCGGCTGTCTAGTTTTAAACAAAGGGAATAATATTGTCGTCCTATATATATGTGCATTGAATTACCCCCAGATGGTAGCGACGTGTTTGATCAGAGAACCAAATATGCCATTGACGATGGCAAGGTACTCGGATATGGATTGAAGGGTATCATAACAGCCATTGTTCAGGAGATTTATAACCAAGCGACTGAGAGCTATGCCAAGGAGACCTTGAATTGGCCTAAAGGACGACTCGCGAAGCTGGGCATCTTCAGCCCAGTCAATGAAGGTACTTTTGAGGATCTCGGCCATTGCACCAAGCACTTCGTCAGACACCTTCGGGACTTCTTTGAGCCATCATCGTCAAAACAGGTACCCACATATTCTCATGCATTCATCGCTATCTCAAAAGATGAAGGGCCGAGCAACGCGAACCTCATTATCGCATACAAGTCCCGTGGCCTGTGGCAATTAGAGCATCGGTCAGTCCCGGTAAAAATTGAATTAGGCCAGTCAGTCGATGGCTTGAGAATGGGCGACGATACCACGAAAGATATGTTCGACGGTAGGCTTCCGACGGCCCAGGAAAGACGACCGAACAGGGAACCCCCGGCCAACCGATAAATGGACTTTTGCTGATTTTAGCATTGGGTTGGCATCTGCACTACCTCTGCCAGCTCTAATCGATCCCTCGACTGACGAAGTCCAACCATCGGAAGTGGCGATTGACTTCATTGGTGACCCAGAAACGAGTCGAATTCAGATGCCTTGGGAGAGGATGAAGCAGCTATTTCCTGTTATTTGTCGAGACGATGAGCGCCAAGGCTGGCGGATGAACGGGGTGAAGTTACACAAAAAGGTGTTCATCTGCTGTGATGACGATAAACAAGAGGAGAAAGGGGTCTTTATCATGCAGCTGGGGTGGGATGGCAACACTAAGAAGGATGATAAGGAGTTGAAGAATGCTGGGAAGTCTGCAAAGGTCCATGAGACGAGGGTAGAAGTTAAGGAGGCTTTAACAAAGGCATGTGAGATAGCAGGAAGATTGATCTAGTTTTGTGCGCTTAGTTCTTTAATATCTGTTACAGATCGATTATGCTTCAATTCGATCTAACGGCCATTCTGTTATGATAGGTGGTGCGGTAAATAGCATAGCCCAGCTTGGCCGGTATCTGAGCTTATTATGGAGCTCCCATTTCTTGCAACTTCCCGGGAACCTCATCTCCTGACGATGAAACCCAGGAACGGATCTCTACCGCTTTCGAGATTCACCATAGACGAGCCTGATCAAAGGCTGAACCGGTAATTCAACTGCCCCCCCCCCCATCCCAAGCTTCGCTCTCTACCAGGGCTGCCTCTAATGCCTTACATACTCAGGCGAGGATCATAATGTGTCTCGATGAAAATTGGAAGCCTACCCCAGACAACATTATGGACGAGTTCATCATCATATCGCCTCTGTTGAACGCAACGTTTCGTTCGCTATACAGCCAAATGTATCTTTCGAAGGAAGACCAATTTTCTATGCGCAGCTCTTGGAGGCGGTAGCTTCCCTTCATAAGCATGGCATCTAGCATAGGGACGTGAAACCAGAACAACATACTCGTGAGAAGCTATGAAGCCTCCAGATGTCATGCTCACCGACTTCAGATGCGCATACGACAACCCCACGATACTTTACGATAGGCCCGGAACAGTGCCATATATTGCGCCAGAACAGGTTGAGGGCAGGACTCATGGACGGGCTGTTGACTATTGGAGCTGTGGTATAGTAGGATTGGAGCTCATTCTCCGGCGAGCAATATCTTCGAGGGTCGTGCCCGCTTAAAAATTCTCACGGTGGCTGGATTGAGCTTATAGATGAGAAGGTCGTGCCTGGGGTTTTGTTTTGTCGAGGTTTGGAGGATGTGATTCAATGCGAACCGAATGCAGGGACTCGCTGCAATCACTGTGGGGTCATGCCTCAAGGCCTCTCCTACCTAGGGGCCTCTGTTTACTGCTATAGCAACTCCAAGGCAAGTCTCAAAGACTTGGCTGGATGTACCAGAATAATGAGGAGGCATTCCGTGAATGCAATGGATGCGAGTCCTTCCATCATCGTCTGCATATGATTACGATATCACCAGGAATCACTACCATTTGCTAATAACAATTCTTTTCGCTAAAGGTTGTCAGTGGTATTCATTAAAATGACATGTTTTCCTTATCAAGAGGGCCAGTAGCTTGTCTATGACCTTGAAATTGCCATTCCATTCGTCTTGAAGCTGGGTAACAAGTGGAAGAAAAAAGATCAAATACCAGTACTGGCACTTGGGCGAATTCTAAAGAGGAAAAAAAGGTCTTATTCGAGTGCACGGAAAGCTTTACCAACATTAATTAGGCTTCGCCATGATCCATTCTGAACCATGCAGCTTTTAGGAAGGTTACAAAAGCTTGGCTTGTAAGGGTGCCTGTTGCAAATAAAGGCAGCGGACTGTGAACCGAGACTGGAGGAAGCCTTTATATAATCAGCTGTGTTTCTTCTGGGAAGATAATCATAGGAACGCTGTCTTACATCGATCTGGGGGATTTGATTTATTGTAATTGCGTTTGGGGACCTGGTTGATTGCGCTCTCCAGATATCTTCCTTATGTTCGCTACATTTTAACCACAATAGATAAATGAAATATGACGATGGATGACCTTCGAATAAATGTCCATATGGAAGAAGGTCATGAAATTGTATCAGAATAAAAGCAATGCATTAGGTCAAATGACTATATCAAGGCAGAGAATATTTTACAAAGTCCGTTTTGTCATAGTATCTCCTGAGATGAAATGCCCGGTTGTCAAGGCGGGCTTTGCGGTAGAAACTATAAGATAACTCTTTTCCAGGCAAGTCCAGCGTAGGTCATGCTGGACTGAAACATTTGTACATTTTCCCGCAGTCATCTCAACAGCCTGAGAAATGGTGGGGTGGGGGGGGCTCTTCAGGTGCGTTCAGTTATGATAGGAAGGATCAATCAGTAGTAATTTGCTGAGTCGTCGCGGGCTGCTGTAGATATTTTGGATGCGTCTTGGTCGTCGCTGCAGAAATCCATGATATACAAAAGGTATCACAATAAGATGTAGTCCACGACCGTAGGCTGTTTGTCGGACTTCATTGCAAGAGCAGCAGCTCAGGCATTTACTTTCCTTGGTGTTTGAAAGTCTTGGATGCGTGATCATAAGTATATGCATACTCAGCAGGGTCGTAGCCCCAGCGGGGATCCGCAGTCTTCTTGTGGCAGACGCTAATATCATCATCATTGTAAGCTTTGCAGTAGGGTCTGTCCATTCTTTCTTAGCATAAAGGCCCTATCAAGCGGGTTAGAATATCTTACCCTACTGGACCGGTAAACTTCTTGATAGTGAACCATGTTCCATCCTCAGCGCCAGCTTGGCCCTTCTTGGCCGGGTCATAACCCTTGATCTTGTTGGAGGAGTAGAATGCGGAAAGCGAGATCTTTTGCTCATCTTGCGACTTTTTGTTCACCGGGAATAGAAGGGCACTGTAATGGACCATTATATTAGCGAGCCTGGCTAAATCAGATGCAGTGGATCTCAATTGAACATACCCTTGTCCACCCTTTACCGTTGATGCAAACGGGAATTCTTCTGCGGAATCCCAGTCCTGGTTGAGACCCCATGCAGTAGTGGGTGGAAGGGCTTTGATGCCATTGGATGAGGGGTTCTTGAAAGGCTGCTTGGAGGCAGCGCTTCCAGCGGCGACTTGACGATGCTTATCGGCATAACTTGATGCGATCTTTTGCCTGCATTGCCCCAACCAGATTAGTCCACTTGTCTTTCGACAAGCATGCCACATATGTTCTTCACTTACATAACTGGATCTTTTCCTCCGCACAGCATCGCCCAGCAATCGGCATCGTAGGTGAGAGCATCTTCACCGCGGATATTGAGCGTTCCCTCAATCGGGTCACAGTCATCGTTGCCGGTACCCGTTGCCCGTGTCTGTAGTTCGCTGACCGGGGCGGCAATGGCCTGTTCGATGCCGGCAAGCGAGCAAAGGACGAATAGGACAGTGGAGGTCTTCATCTTGCGACTTGTGTTTTGTATTGCGGTGTAATAAGACTTGAAAAAGGATGTATAGTGAAGATTGTAGCTGAAGTGATTGAAAAGCGAGTGCCTTGGACCCCTATTTATGCATCTTGGGTCAATAAGTCTGCATGAGGTTGAATCGCAGGCTCACCCAGTTCATCGGGTTTTCAGCAAAATGCGCCTGATCTTCATCTTGAGCGAGGCGTTGTTTGGGGCCGGATGCCTTTTCGAAGAATCAGGCATATTTCCGTGTGGTAGCTACACTCGATCTAAACGAGTGCTGGGATCAGTGGAAAAGCAGACCGCAGGATTCGATTTACAATCGATCATAACCTGCTTTAGCTTAGGGCAGATATATGGGGGCCAGTCTTCCCCCGAGGCTGACAGCCTCCGCCCGCTAGGTTGGTTCGGCTGAATCTCAACCCGCCCGGGGCGTGGTCCCTTATTTTTATTTTTAACCTTGGGGCGGTGCAGCAATTAACTAGCGCGAAGATAAGACGGAGATACTCAACCAAAACAACATCACAACTTTACACTGAACCTGACAATATGACGCGACTCTCTCTTATTCCTGTGGAAATTCTCTACTCCATATTCAGTCTCCTAAACAAATCCGACCTTTCTCGCCTATCTCGGACGTGCAAACAAATCCACCAACAAGCCACCCCGCGTCTCTGGAGAAGCTACCGCAACTACAACCAGCAACCTTACAATGCATTCCTGCGGGCTATAGTCACCAACCCGGGCCGAGCCAAACACGTTGAAGAGCTTCACACATCAAACGTATCCGAAGATGACCCTCGCGAAATCTCAGAGGACGACATCCAATCCTTCCAGTCAGCAGTCTCAAATCTCTCACTTCCCGACGAGTTCAAAGATCGCCTAAATGAGGGAATAAAGGAAGGGTACAGCGATCCGATGCTGGCTCTTCTACTCTGCAAGCTACCCAATCTGAAGAATCTATTCCTATACCGACCTGACATCTGCGACCTGATATGTGAGCTTTTTGGCCACGCCAATTCGGGCAAATTTTCCGAGCTTGACAACCTCCGACGATTCTCCATAGAGACAACCGACATTTCCTGTGCTGTGGGAACTGCTCGGGACTATGGGGGCGTTCTTAATATGGCGCACGAGGTGCAAATCGTGCAGCTAAATGATGAGACTATGAGTCCATCCCGATTCCAAGAGGGATCATCTGCAGTTGAGCATCTTCACATCCTCGAGAGTGGTATGGGAACCGATGCCATGCGGGTGTTCGTGCAGAGTTGCAAAACGCTCCGCACATTCAATTATACCTTCGGGAATGTCGATTACTACGATGACTATTTCAAACCGCAGGAGGCCGTGAAAGAGCTCGAGCGTCATAAAGACACGCTCGAGGAGCTCACGATGCTGTATGACGATGACCGGCTAAAGCAGTCCTGGTACGATTTGACGGCTCGCGAATGGTACATGGGGACTGAACTGCAGCAATTCACAAAATTGAAGAAACTGCGGAGTGGCATGCACAGTCTGCTCGGGCTCTTGCATGCACAGTCTGCTGCGATGGAGACATATCCTGCGAATCGTCAGGCTGACAGAGAAAGACCAGAGTTGGTGGACGTGCTTCCGGCGTCAATAGAGCACTTGACCATATTGTACGCCGATGCGCGGATCATTCCTCAATTGCAAAAGGTTGGAGTTGTCTGCAAGAATCAATTTCCCAATCTGAGAAAGGTGATTGTCGGGTTTTGCTCCGAGTCAATGGAGAAGGATATTCAATTCGAAATTCCAGGACTGGAGTTGTCGGCGCTATATCAAACTCCGGAGGAACGAGATGCCTACGTCTATGGCCGAGAGCCGTATTCGTGGGTTGGGTCTCGGATTTTCAGGGACTGATTTATAGCCATGATGATGATTATGAATGTTGCTTTTAAGATAAACTGCCACTATAGTCATGGAGAACGCTTAGCAGAATAAACATAGTTCATAAGATCTTACATTCCTCCACTACTGTCGCCTAAATGGTAAACAGTGGATTGAATGATTTTAGTTGACACAATCACACAAACTGACATAGTCTTACAAAACCATGCCCTGAAGTTCGCCCTTCTTGACGACCAAAATCCGTATAATATGGCCAATGCATATGTTATTTATGCATTTCCAGAACTCGTACGCTGATAACGAAACTAACGAGGCCTGTAAACTGTTCCCAGCGTCGGATTTCAGACCATGTCTTGATTTTCTGAAATTGGAAGCATTCGCAGCATGGCTGGAAGAAGGTCTCATCTTTTAGTATTTTGTCTCTAGAGACGGCTGGATACCAGAAATACATAAAGGTTACCTGGACATTGAAGTATAAAATTGGTGAAGCGAGGCTGGATCCTGAGGGTGATGGAGATTGGTCACCGTACTTACTGAACATAGCCTATATCCCGTTGAGGTGCATGGAATCGCTTGCCATTTTATTAGCTCATATAATTTAGCTTGACAGTTGCTCGTGCTTTTGCCGACATGAATGTCTCCAATGTAGTCTCTCCAATTGATGATGTATCTGAATCAAGTAGATAAAATCTTGGCCAATGTGTTGTTTATCTTCATCCAAAGCATAGAGCAGACGAGCCAGATATGTGGCTAGCAGAGATTAACACAAGAGCTTTGAAGGAGACTGGCAGCATAATGGATATAGGAGGCAGTAGCTGAGCTGTTTAGTTGTCTGCTATTGGCAATGTCTTGTAAAACAAGGACTTGTGAATTCCTTGTTCCGGTTAGTTTTACCGTTTCTGGCATAGCCTCCCGATACGCCGTACTGTAAACGCTGCCCGCCTGGCCTTCCAATATAAAAGAGCCCTCCCTCACTGTTCTGACCTTGTCTCCTCTCAAACCTTTTTCTCTTCCCAAAGTCCCTCCCATATTCTGCACTCACCCATATTCCTGGCCATTTGAACTCCACCACCCCTTCTTTTTTTTTTTTTTTTCTCTCTCTTTCGGAAATTGCGGCTGCGCCCTTTCGCCTCCACTTCCGGTTTCCTTTTCCTCGTTTACGTTGACCGGCGTTTTGAGCTATTTCTGTCTGCCTCTTATTTTTAATGCAGTGAATCAGTTCATATTCTCTGCTCCCAAGGCTTTTATTCATAATCCATTTACTTGAGGTCTTGCTTTTCCGGACGCTCTTCAATGGTTTCCGCCCTTTCGACTCCCTTATCAAGGAAGGGTACTGATTCCAAGCTTGACAGACTCCCAAGGCTGATTATGGCTTACCCAACCCCACTCTTTGCCCTGTTCTGCGAGCGCCCTCTGTGTCACATTTCTGCCCTAATCATGCCGATCCCATGTGCCGTTTATGCGGTTGGAACACCCAGATGACAACGAATTTGCGCCCGGGAGAAACAAATCCAATAGCATAAATGCCTCACCGGCGATTCCGTTGGTTATTTTCGCCACAGTCAGCAGTCAAATTCCCGCAGAATGCGGTTCTGTAAAGTCTGGAACCAAACCTCACTACCAATTGATGTTTGGTTGGAGCTCTGTCATCAAATTTCCGTTCTGCTGTGCTCCGTGACACACTACCATGGAAAGGACAACACTACAAGAACCCAGTCTGGGAGTTTCATATTTGTTTTTATATGGAGTCTGACCCGGGGTCTTTATGGTGGCCAAGCCTTTTTTTCGTCAAAGGTTTCCGAACTAGGTGAATATAATGGTTTTCTGCTGCCTGCCCATAGTTCCTCTTGATATCAGGTCTAGATTTACACTGGCAGGGCCTGGGGTCTACTACAATAGCTAATTATTGAACCTAAGTCTTGACTCGGCGCTTTCGAATTCCTTATCTTTGCGAGAATCAACAATTCTCGGCTGTGCACGCACCAAAGTCTTCGTCATACTTGATTTGGTCAGTTCTCCATGCACCTCTCTTATGAGGTCGTCTGGCGGGAGTTAATTTTTTGGTCCACAACCTGTCACCCTTATATCGTGCAGTCAGTTCCAGAATCTCGCGAACCGTTGGGCGCAAGATTTTGTCAAAATTGTGGAAGACTCGTCCAGTACCTTTTTGCTTGCCAAATCCGTCATGTCCAGGCCCATCTGTTGTCGAGTATCAGCATTGAACTGTCGATCCAATAATTGCTGCACAGCTACAAAACTTACGAGTAAAGATTCTTCCTGCGATATTACCTGGTGTTTTTTATATGAATCTTTCGCAACAAGGGGGATCAACTGGGCGAATCATATCTATGCCCCGTAGCACTCTTGCTACTTTATGACTTTTGATGGACTTGTGCCCTCTAGCTGATATACCACCTCCATACAAATAAATAATATGCACATGTCTTATGGTTCAGTCTCTAAACCAAGGATCATCCCTTGCCGAAGCCCTGGCGGACGGCTCGAACCGTAGCAATTTTCGAATTATTTGCCTCAGCTTGGCGATATCCTCACCTGTCATGTCTTCTCTTCGCTCAACATCAAAATACATATCCTCCAGTCATTCTTGCAATCCAGGTCCCGAGCTTTCTGCACCAACTCCGCCGCCCATTGCTTCCCATAAACCTAGCCATCTTTCAGCTACTGCTTCACTTGTCATCTCTTGCATTTGGTCCACGAGGATCTTGGGCGTTATTAAGAAGCTACCAAAGGGCGGTTGGCCAACAAAGAGTTCGAAAAGCTATCACGCCTATTAACTTCGATCAACTGAACTTGTAGTTGGCGGCTTTTCTTACCATACATCCTAGGCTCCACAAATCCACACGATAATCCAGATGGTCTCCAAATATAACTTTCGGGTGCCCGAACTGTTGGCGGTGTGTGAAGCGTTTGAGGGATGGTTTGCTGCAAGAATGATTTGCCAAAGTCGACAATCTTGATGATATTTGACAACGGCCACGAATGCGTCTCAGCAGGTCTGACAATGTATTTCGGTATACCAGGTTCTAGAGCTTTACCGTCACTCCTGTGGACATGTCCAATTTCTGGCTTTCCTAACGTCTCGATGAATTCCTTATCCCGTACATTGTCCTTGGACAGTATGGTGAAAGCCAGATTGCGAGTATGAAGGTCTATGCGATGTGAACTATCTCAAAATGCTCTTAGAAGAAACATGTAGGTATGACCCACCTCCATGTCCAATTTTCTCTTGGTGCAGAAATTCAATTCCAGAAACAACCTGTTTCGCAATGGCCTTAGCGAGTTTTCCAGGAATTCTCCCATCAGAAAAGTGCGCAGCTATCGTGCCAGGAACACTAGACCATAAGAACTCAAATACCAAGCAGCGATGTGTTCCGTTAGGTCCCTCTAAATCGAAGTCATCAGCCACGTGCATGACGTGTGGAGGACGGGGGTGTATTGATGCTAGTTTCTTCATAACATTCAGCTCGCGATGCTCCCTATCGTTGTCTTCCTCAGCAGTGCGGATCTTGACCGCATCGTAAGTACCTTCTCTGAGATAAAGTTGGTGGCGTTTAGCTAAAGAAATAATTTGTACGACCTTTCGTCTCTTGCAGCCCAGACAGTTGAGTAATCTCCCCATCCTAGCTTATGCAGTATCTTGTATCTCGCGTCGGCGAGAAAGCCTCCCAATGTAACCGATGGTAGCCTACTTTTGTATAGCGATGAAGAGGCTCAGCATCAATGGTGCAGGAATACGGAAACTGATCCATTCGAGGTAGTGTGGAAAAAGAAGAGGTGAAGCTAAAAGTGAAAGATAGAAGAACGCTCCGCGGCGTGAGGAGACTCCTTGTGATCATCCGGTGGATAGCGCTAACACGCATAGTAAATCTCTACACATAGATGAACGATGGCAATCTTTGTAGTCGCGGTGCTGTCCGCGAGAAAATCATTTATCATGTCTATCAAATTTCCGGGCGCCATATCAGAACCGATTAGGTTTCCTGGCCTGCAGTAGAGCCGCCCGTGCGGTCTGATGACCTGGAGAACCGTCAATTAATGCATCAATTTCTGGGGATCTGAACCAGAGCTGGCGGGCAAGTTCGCCCAATCTCGTAGATCATTCTCTCATTAGCTTTGGCATGAGCTGGCTTTGCCAACAGATTATCATCCTTCTTTGGGCCCGGGGGCTTCAAAAAATAATGTCGCATTGTATACAGCCACACCTGCAAGTATCCTGTATCAAGACACTCCACATTTGTCGCACGCTAGCGCCAAAAAGGGGACTTGGAAGTCTGAATAACATTCTCCTCTGTCTCTGAATCCGAGGACGGGATAAATTTTGACCCTATGGTTCCCCACATAGACTCAGTTGACGAGCCAAATAATCGCTTCACACAATGGGCACAAAATTCAGATACCTGAAATCTTAAAGAGAGATAAAAAAGTGTACAAGCACGGAATCAGCCCGTCAAAATACTTCATTCAGTCCTATATGATAGTTCATTCTTCGTCGCTGAATTGTGCTAATGCCTGGCCACTCAGCATCAGCCCACAGGTCATTTTTGCATCGGTACGGGATTCCCCAGTGCCAGCAACTGCAGGGCGTCGATAGTATCAAGATCAATCTTCTTCATTGAAACAGAATCCGAGGCAACCAAGGAGGACCAGAAGTCTCCAATATGGTCAAGATAGGTTGGGATCTCCTACAGAGTGGTAAGAATTGTGATCGGCAGGGAGGGAAACATGGATCCTTGGACTCACTTCAACACAACCGGTGGCGATCAACCGGTCGAGCATGCTGATTCTCATCCCATGTGGCCAAAGCCCGGGGATTGATAGTAACCGATCAAAAGCTCACCGGAGACGACGGTTTCCTTTATTGTCCAACTGATCCAAGCGGTCCTGATTGCTGGATGATAACCAGGCAAACCACCGTTCCCGAAAAGCTTCATTGTCCTCGCCCTCATACTGTCGGATGTTGCGATATGTTTCCCCGTCTGTCGGCTTCTTCTGCTTGGCATATTCATCCAGCGGGGAAGTCCTCAGTTCTTCATCGATATCTACGTTGATGGTCAGCCCTGTAGACACCGAACGAATGAATGCTACAAGTCATACTGTCCAAATAGAGATCAACCGTCCACCAGCGGTCAGCCGGAGGAAGCACCTCGGCTCATACCTGCACACGGTGATGGCCATGGAGGGCCCGGAGCTGTCCCGCTGCGAACCCCCGCAGACTACCCACTACCCGCCCGGGTATGGGCCTGCCGAGGTCTAACCTCAGGAACTCATAGGGACAAGAGGCTGCAGAGTAGCTGCTAGCCTCGGGTTCATGGAATATGGTCTGTCATAGCTTTAGGGCTCGATATGGACAAGAAACCCGATTAAACAGCAACAATAATAATATATGTATGCCGTGTGGCAAGGAACCGGATTGATAGGTGGATTGGCTTGCCAAACCTGCTGTTGGCCGTGGAAATTGATGCGGACTAAATTAGATACATGAAAGCCTTGCATGGTAGTATCCAACTCATTTCTGGGACAATTTCTAAACCATATAATGCCTCAGTCAACTTGATTCAATCCGTCTAGTTGTGATTATGGGAGCTTAGCTCATGTGCAGGCGAGTCGTGTTTATCGGAGCTTAGTTCATATATGTGTGGTGTAGCGCTGGCTGCATGCAACTCGTGCGGTTGATTGGAATATTGTTGCGGTGGAAAATTGACCTGGCTCATGAATGGCTGTTCCTGGGGCAATGGGGCTTGGCTTCGTTTTCGACGATATACAAGCCAGCATATTACTAGGGCTGCAAGTATGGCGACACCTGCAACGGATCCAACAACGGGACCCGCAATCCAAGCTCGGCTTGAGCGAGATGGTTCTGACGTTACACTAGATAAATCACTGGTCTGTGATGCTGTGGATATGGTTGCCGAGGATGTCGCAATAGTGGGTGTCGATGAAGCTGTAATCAATCAAGGATTAGATCACTCTCCTTCTTGGCAAGATCATGGTGGGCACTAGTACCTGAATTGGTGGTTGTTACTGGTAGTTCTCGATAAAGTTGATATGCACTCCAGTTCTCAGCACAAAAGATATTAGTGGCCGACGGTGCTCCAAATGGTGATGTTTGATAAATTGTTATTGAACGACACATAGAAGCACTTGAAAAGAAAATCAATTTTGAGTTAGTATCCTACTCCAGCATTTGAAATGATAGGGTTTCTTGTGACTTACCAGTCCATTGTGTTTCCATTATTATAGTGGATCACATTAGACACACAGTCAGTGGCAACAGAGCACGGGCTTGTTGAGCACCCGCGTGCATAGTTCCCGGTAGTAGTCCAGAAAGCAGGGTCCATCATTGCTTCGGCTGGATGGGATGGTCTCAGTATTGTGCAGGTTTATAAAAAAAAGTTCATATTGGGCCGCATTGGGATTCTCACTAGTTGTTGGGCCAATGTACCATCCCATGAAATGAGGATCATATTGTAGCGAGGTAGATACAGCAGTTGACTGGCCTAGGACCCCGTTGGACCCCAGAATGCCGCTGAGGAGCATTAGCCATGCTGAAAGAGGTGCGAACGAAGGCAAGGTCATTGATTCTCCGAGCACTAAGTCAGGGCTTTTTGTTCCTTCAGAATAGACAGGTTAGGACGACAGTACGGCTTTTTGGTACGTCGGGATGGAAAGAAATACCTAGTAGTTCGGAGCTGTGACCTTTTCATTGGGTCAGCAATCAGTTGTCAATTTTGATCGAGGGCTAGCATTTTCGTCGGGGGGAAGGTTGTCTCGCTATAACAAAAATCCTAACATTAACATATGTGGGTATGGCCTGCGCCGCAAAAAAAAAAAAAGGGGGGGGGGAAGCTGAGAAGGTTGCTACTATGAATTCGTAATAGGCGCTTACACTAAAAAAGCATTCATTTAAAACCCATCAACGATGCTCACACATCTACAAATTAACACTCAATCTGAGGTGCTCGGTACTCCAAATGACCCACTTAGAATGCAAACTGGCAGCCTGCCGGCTAACACGGCGCTCTGGGCTTTCCATGCTGTTTCCTTTTCGATAAGGGGAATCTCCAGCTCACGCAGCACTTGGAATTGGTACGGGTGGTAGATAGGCTGTGGGAAACTCCTATGAACTTCACAAGTGATTATGTTACTGGTGCTCCTGGAGAATTCAAGTAAGTAATTCAGCTAATTAACTTATGGCCCGGGCCGGGTTAGGTCAGGAGCCCACCCGCCGGTCAGCCCAGAATTGTCGACCAGTACTTGTAGATCATTACCAGTATTAAATACTAGGACTGGCTGATCCTTTTGGGTAGTCCTGTCTTTGCTTTTGCTTTGTCTGTCCACTAATAAATAATGTAAGTAGCCCTCCCCAATTTCTATCATTGGGTTTGAAAAAATGTCTCTCGCATCTTGCTTTCATATACTTCTGTACCCTCCATAGGTTCATTCTTTTATTGATTGACTTGCCTTAAAGGACCAACTTTTCGATGTTGTTGGTCTCCAACTTGAAAACTTCGCGCTCCCTGCGCTTGGCCATTGCTTTAGTTATTTCCTTCGCGCTCTTTTATCCCGTTTACGCGCGGTGGACGCCGACAATACATTCATTATCCCAAAGCAACAAGCCCTCTTGGCCGCAGCCATCAGAGCCGACGGCAACCAGCAGCGCGAGCTCAAGTTCACATGTGACCCCAGAAGATCCTTTACTTAGTGATCCGAAGATTCGCCCCCCTCAGCCCGATACCTCCAGTTATAACATTCCGGAGAAAGTGTGGCATTCGGCTAAATATGACAATATAACGGAGATCCAGCGTGAATGGATCAGCAGCTGGACAAAGAAGAATCCTTGCCGCCAGGAGTTATTAACCGATCGTTCGAGCGAGACCTTTGTTCGAGCGCATTTTTACGAGACCCGACCGGATATTGTCGAAGTTTACGAAGCAATCCCAATCCCGATCTTTCGAGCAGACCTTCTTCGCTACTTGATAATCCTCGCAGAGGGCGGGATTTGGAGCGATCTGGATGTCACATGCGATAAACAAATCTCTGACTGGGTGCCCCTGGAGTACAAGCATCAGAAGATCGATATGGTTGTAGGATTAGAATTCGACTTTGCATGGCGAGGACCAGGCGCGGCTATTGCATCCCAGTTCTGCAATTGGGTATTCATGGCGCGGCCATCTTCGCGCAATTTACTAGTGATCGTTGACTCGGTGATCGCCAAATTAAAGGAGATTGCCGGCGCCAATGGCGTACCAATCTCAGGCATTACCCTGGATATGCTTCCGGTGGATGTCGTGGACGTAACCGGGCCCAAGATCATGACTGTTGCAATCTTGGAAAGCCTGGGTCAGTTGCTAGGCAGGACTGTCGATGATCGCGATTTTTCCGGCATCAAACAACCCAAGTTACTTGGTGATGTCCTGATTTTGCCAGGGAATTCCTTCGCTGCACGCCAAAATGGATATCCGACGGACCAAGGAGATATTCTTGTGACACACCATTATGAGGGCTCCTGGAAGCAGGCGGATTCAGAAGCAAAGGAGAGAAAAAAACAGAAAGAAAAAGAGCCAGAATCAAAAGAAAATACTGCGACTGGATAGGAGCAAGGCATAGTCCAGATTATTGAAGGCCTACATTTAATATTACTTTTATGGAAATTGTCACCAATCTCCTTATCCTGTCAGGATGGTAGACCTGCGGGTTGTCAGGGTGCAGAGTCGGGTTCTACAGGCAACAGAATATATTAAGAATTGACGAACAGGGTCAGCTACAGGTCGGGCTATCTACAGGTACATAGGCAAGACGCAGTTCGGAGAGCTGCACAGGATTGGCGTCGGCACGGAGAGATATTGATGTAATGTATTCCACAAGCGAGCTGCGCACCTCCGTATTCCATATAAAATGGCACTTTCTATAACCTCAATATCCCAGCCACCAACAGATATAGAGGCTTATTATAAGAAAAGGTTATACATACACCCACTACAAAAAAGTATATTAATTTCTAAAGATTCTGTAGCTCTTTGTAGCCATAGATGCTTGAATATCGAGAAATACGAAAAATACGTTGTAAATGCTCTTCATTTCTGGAACTATTCGATGCTTGACAGCTTAACGGTCTAGGGAATCATCAGTGAAGGATCGTAGCTTACATAGACGACTTGCTAAGGGCTCGCTCTCGGCACACATACAGAGGGTGAAGTATATAAGAGGAAACCAGAGGATAGATGGGAGAAATTTAGGAACAAGCGATTCGTTCCTCAGAATACTAGGATTACCTTGCAAAACACTACTGATAGCAATACGATAGCGATACGTAGCCGATTCACCGCGATAGTCATATAGACGCCTAGAGATATAACCTCACAGCGTTATAAATTACCCATACGAAACTCTGCTACGTCACCCTATACTAGTGAGGCTCGATGATCCTTTGATTATGATCAACTGCCAGTTGCTGTGCCGCAAATTGTTATGATACCCCATTTGTACTATGCTGCACAATGATGAAGAGGCATGGCCCAGACGCAACTTCCCTAGAAGGCTAGAACAATCATTTTCTGTTCGGAACTGCCTTGATGGGGAAAGGAGCAGTGAGAACCAGATAAAATACATCAAGAGGTGCATATTAAGCACCAAGGAGTTGCAAATCTAGCAACTAAACGCATGGCTCTAAAAACTAAGACAAGCACGATCCTTCGTTGTTGGTGTTTCTGCGTTGTCTGCAATTAGTAGGGATTGGCTTAACTCCTTATCCCTGTGGGTCGGGCCATCGCCCATCCTTATCTGAACTGGTCAACGCCAGTGTCTCCATCTTCCGGGGGTTCCGGCGTGTTCCCAGCATAGTGGTTCAGCGAATCACTACCCTTCCCTAAGCGCCGTGTAGAGGCTCTGTGCCGCAGCCACTATAGGAGATTGCGAGATTTACATAGAATGCCAGAGGGAGGATGGGAACGCCCGCAGTGGGGTTCCTGAAACAAAGAGGGGTCGGGGTGCGTGGTCGTAAACACATGGCCCTGGTGAAAGGTACAGATCATGGGTTACCAAATGACGGCCGAAAATGGCGTCGTCTGAGGCCGAACATGGCAGCCTTGGTAAATAAAAATTGTTATCAAGTAGTTTCCTTGTATAACTTTCACTAGTTTCGGCTGGGGCAATTAGTTAGGACGCTTGTTTTAGGCCCGGTTTTGCTTGTATGTACGTGAATGTATCAATCCTGTTGGAAATGATGCTTTAATGGCGCATAATGGTTGAAATTTGGACAGTATGTAAACGTCCTAATCTTAATTTGCCATTCCTGAAGGAAGCAAGGCAAGCAGCTTGCTAACAGGGACCCTGCTCCTTCAGTGAAAATGTCCCGACTAGAGTGGCACAGAAAATCCGCAAATCCGCCTCCGAATCCACACCAAATCTGGAGAGTATAGGTGAATTAAGGTGTCTCCGAATCCAATCCAACCCAAAGCTAATCATGGTTGGCTTAGTATATCACACGTTCCATCTAAGTAGGTTGAGTGCGGATTTTGAAGCGAATCAGATTCTGTTCATCCAACCCGCTCCAACATGCTCCGAATTCAACCGTAGTCCCAACGTGAAAATGAAGCGATACATATAATTGACTGCCTTGTTGATCTTCTTATTGATAGTTAGTTCCAGCCTCCAGGCTGTGAACATACTCCGTTCCTAGATTGCAGTTATTTTTCAACAGTAAGCGTCTGAAAGGCTTCCTTTGTTGTTTGCAAGTGGAATTTGGGAAATAACTTCATTCAGTCAGCCCACTTGATCACATTGACTGAACCAGCAGGTCCTCTAGGAATACACGGTCTATCAATGCGTCTGATCGGCAAGCAGTGATCTATGCTCTCAGCAGGTGACGGATTCAAAGAGCGTATTTTTTTTTTTTTTTAAAAAAAAGCCCCTAAAAAGGCACTCAAAGAAATGCCTCATACAGGGCACATCCACTTGAGTCCACAAAGTGCCAGCTGGGTTGGGCGGGCCGGCGCTTCAGTTTACACATTCCTTTGGGGGAAAGAAATGCGGCACAGTCGTTATGCTGTTATGCATTCTTGGTGCTTAGACTTTCCAATAATGGAATATCAGGACTCCGCCAAAATAAAAGAAAAAAGTATGTTTGGTCCCGAAGCGAGATGAGGGCTAGAATACAAGCTAGCCTAATCTGACAAGCCCCTCGTGGACCCAAGTGGACGCAGCCTGCAAGATTTTACTGTACCTTTCTATGTTGTCCTCCGTGTGATCGTGACGGTGAGCTCAACCTGGGTCGTTCCCTCTATGATCCTGATACCGTGGTTCAGCGAATCACCAGGCCATCCTAAGCGCTGTGCCTGTGGGGGCCAACTGCGCCAATGAGTCTCAATCAGAAACTCTGTGTCTGGATTGGCCCCATTGGAATTACGTTTCCTGCCCAAGGATACGTGAGAAGGAAACACATATTACACGTGTATGGAGTACATGCGCAGGTATTTCACCCGCAAGAATGCCAGGGGGGTATGCTAATATTGTACCCTCTTTGGTTCCATGAACATTATACTCCTGCAAATTTTCACACTTATTCCTCTTCACGTTATCCACCACGAACCTGGTTTACAAACTTACAAAGCGTTGCTCCCAAATACAGTCTGTTGATCACGACGGACAGCATACCCGGAAGAACGACGACGATGCATTTAGCAGCCCTTAAATGTTTCTGTATTTCCGCCACCAACGCTGTGAAGCACTTTGGGATGATACCCTCAGTGGACGTGCAGAACACCGTCCAGGAACATGCTAAGAAATTCTTGGAAACTTATATGGAGCTCATCTCTGTATTCACGACGGACAACCACCATGCCCATAATGGATCCGATATTTTCTGTCTGAAATTGGTATATACAATAAGATAGTCAACGACCATTTTGCCTTGTCTATCCACAGTTCCAGGGAAAGTGCCATCGGAGCCCGGAATCCCGTGAATGGCAAGTGTCAGGGTCATGGTAACATACATGATAATTTGAGCGACGACCAGATAAAGTTGATATGTGGTAGCTTGGCCGGCGGTGCAGGTCAGGCCGTGAGCACAATAATTGAAGTTGTGGAGAGCAAGGTGTGCACTGAAGCCGGCACTGGTCATCCACTGCAATCCTGCAAGACCATAGTTGGGTTCATGAAGGGCACTGGTCAGGGCTTCACTATAGAGGTCAACAACTATTGTCCTGCTTTCCTGAGTTTATTTGTGGGATGTAAGGGTAATAATGCAAAGGCCTATGCAGAGAACAACAAGATAGAGATGACTGCATTCAACGCTCAGAAGGATTACAACTGCGACACTACCAAGGAAAAATGTATTGAGATAACTGTGGGCTGATGGCTTTGTACCTGCACGCCAGTGTTACTTCCCTGCTACATGCATTGCTTGTGTATAGCCTATGCTACAGTGTCACTTGTGCAAGGATCCGAGAAAGCATGAACAGTACATACCTCAGTATGTACATACACTCCTTTGAATCCCACGGCACTTTTTGAAGTTATAGAACAAGGATATCAATTTTTCATGCTCAGGTTGCTAGGTGCCACATACAACTTTAACAGCACTGTGCTCAGCATCCGCCACGGGCTCGGAATAGTAGATTATAATGAATTGAATTCCTATCTCAACTATTGTAGCCATTGGCGAGAATATCAAATCCAAGAAGAAAAGAGAAGAGGAAATAATGGGAGGAAGTCAACTTGCTGAAGAAAGAACATAAGGAGTGTGGTGGCTATCGGAGGTAAATAGGTGGCCATATGGCTCGCTTCTTGGATAGCTTCAACCAAGAGATGTCTCAACGTCGTGAGGCACTAGGAAGGGTCTAATCTTTACAGATATATCTACATTGGCTTGTACTTGTGATACAGGAAAGAAATAGACATGAAACGACATGAATATCATATAATGAAGCACAGAGTGATTATAAACCTGCATAAACAAGATCCCTTCAAAAGCATCAGTGATAAGGAGTCATAAAAAGAATCGTAGCTCCCTCTATGAACTGTTTAACCCTGTTAACCGCACTAGGAGTGTGCAGGTGGGAGCTGTCCCCATTTTCTGTCTTCATGTTGCTTTGTACGCCAATGCAACACAAGTTATGTACTACATCAGGCAGTGGTGTATTAACTGAAATGTGTGCTTGTGACGGCTCACATATGATAGCTCATATGGCGGCTCAACACTACGGCAATGGATGATACATCACAAACACTACCCAGTCATGTCACCAACATTCTTTTTAAAACCACTTCATTATCTAGATAGATTTCCTCTTCTTCTTTCTCCTCCAGATTTGATATTCTCGTCGATGGCTACAATAGTCTAGATAGGAATTTAGGTCGTTATTACCTACTATTCCGAGCCCGTGACATTGTTGTCTATTGAGTATCCAGGTGTAAGAATGGAATAGGAAGCTTAAACATACTCATTATATCTGCTCGTGAACATGATTATTTACAGACTGACAGGCAAACAAGCCAAAGTATTGGCACAAATGCTGCCAATATTCATTATAGGTCTGAAGTCTTTTCTCATGCAAGGTCCTTGACATCCAGTCAAGAAAGTTCATATAGATGGCTTTGTCTTCCAAGAGTAGATATTCCACATAGTCTTTATTTGAATGTGCATAATATCTGCAGGCTATTAGTTTTATGGAAACATCCTCTGGTCCACCATGAGCGTGAAGGGATGATGTGCCTTCACCAGTACCATTCAACAACTGCAAGACCTTCAAGTGTCCTGGGCTTGTGGTCAGGGGGAAGCCATCCCAAATTTCAGAAATGCTCAAGTCTAGTCTGAGTCTCCTTGCACAGGATAGCTTCAGTCTAGCACTGGTGCTCGTCGGGGTTCGCGAGAGGAAAAGGAGGCAGTGTCATTGAGACAAACAAATATAATATGAATAAAGAAAAAGGGAGTTTTGAAGGCAGTGCTTGCAACAGTTGACACTAGGTTGGGAAGGAGAGTTCATTGAGAGGCATGACAAGAGACAGGGAGATGGCCAGAAAAAGGAGAAAAGGGGAAGAGAAAATGTGACATTTTATACAGTCGCCTGGGGAAGCCTGTAGGAATCAGAGAGCAGCTGTATTTCGCAGCGAGGGAAGCCATTTTCGACAGTGATTCAATCATGAGTTGAAGAGGTTCGCAGGGTAAGCCAACAGCATGGGGTGCAGTGCTACGAAAAAAAAGGGCTTGGGCAGGTGCAGAATAGTGGCCAGATCACGTGTATGAATCGTTAAAGCAGCAACAGGTCGCTGAAACACTGTGTGGAAATGACGCCGTAAACGGCTTCACTGGCGGTCATTTTCGGCGTCGATTTCACAGGTACTCGCATTCTAGTTGTAAATGTGAGAGGAACTCAGCAATAGCCACAGGTGTGTTCATCATCATCACTTCCCAAGTCCGGTCGACGGAGAGGTACTTGTACTCGGAATTTGGCAGAGGGTGCTAGCAAATACGTGCTAGAGAAATCCCGCTCTATCACATAACTGCCACTAGAAGTGGCGTCCTTAAATTGACGCGTACGCTAGACCGCAGAAAATACTGAGATGCACGCAGCTCTCTGGGAGTGGATGAGCACCGACCATTTCTTTGTACCTGAGAAACGCTTTTAAACTGGCCTTTCTAACCAGCATTTTGCCCAAAATGTGCTAGAAAGAATCGCAGAAGGAACCGGAGAGATAATGGAAGTACAGGCATGGATTTTGCGGACTCATCGGATACCTCAGCATCCCGCATCTCAAGAAACTACTCCAAGATGGGGGTCGATGACGAGGAGGGGTTGATCAGGTGGGTAGGGCATGGGTGCCCTGGATGTATATACGGATGTCCCTGGCGCCTCTGCGCCCGGGGTGCGGCCGTCCAGGGTCGATTCGACCGTCAATCCCTTCTCATCCTTGCCTGGTGGCTGGAGACTTCAACCTCCAACACCCAGCATGGCAGACATCAGCACCGCCATCTCCAGGGGCTGAAGCAGAAAATTAGCTACAAGTACAGATCGGGTTCGATAGCGCTTTTCTCCGCAACAGCCGCGCTTCTGGATCCTCGGCCCGAGTCGTTGAAAGACACTGACAATCATGCCAAGGCACGATAGGATCGTCAGTATCCAGTGAACAATGCCACTCTAGGGCTGCCAGCCAGCGGCAGATCCTCAGCACAAAGGCAGGAGCCACCACCTTCTCAGCTTGGCTGGAAAAACCTCAGTTCTATACAGCCATCTGTAAATGTCATTAGGCTGGCAAGCTCACTAAATTCAGGGACTTCCAGGCTTAGCTCCGGGTCGCCCTCTTTTCTCCCTGTTTTCCCTTTCCATCTGTTTGACCTCCCCTTTTCCTTCTTTTTTTTTTTTTTTTTTTTTTTAGTTAAAACAAAAGAA
>JBDODA010000165.1:0-25241 GCA_039880815.1 Aspergillus intermedius | reverse complement strand
TAGAATCCTCTAGGTGGTTTCGATTTCTATGTTAGATGCATCAATGCACCATCAGACCCTGCAGGTCATTATACCTATAGAGTTCCAAAGAATGGCTCAGTGCACCTTCAGTTTCTTGAGGGATTGTACATTTCGCATTTACCAGACCGTCGCCGTTTTCGGCAACTCCCCCGTTCGGGTTTAGCGCCGCTGTCTCGCGCACCTGATGCGGTTTAGTGTGTACTAGATTAGGTTTAGCCTAATACGCTATACTATGATGGGAACTGCCGCCTGTCTCCGCCTTCACATCGTCCGCCGACTATATAAGACCGCTGGTGCGTCGCTTGACGACCACTTCTTCTCATTTCCTTTACTTCCCTCACCAACGCCGCCTCCGGCCCCCCATCATGTGCACCGGATCAGACCGTTCCGGTTCCCACCAGCTCCACCCATCGGGGATGACCGCACAACAACAAGGACCGCTCCGCCTCCATCTCCTCACCGTGAACATGCACCTGTGAAACCGCCAGGCAGCCATAAACCGCCTCCATGGTACGAATCACTGATATTACTGGATGACACAATATGATCCTGCGGTCATCGCATTATGACCTGAAGGAATGCCATTCAAAGGAGTTCTGCTGGCCGGCCCATGATTGTGTCCAGCTAGGCGGCGGTGCTTGCTCCGAATCATCCAACATCGGCAAGTGTTGCCTCTGCAAAGCAGCTGGATCTGAACACCAATGGCAAAAATGCCGCGTTTATGCCGCTCTTCCTGATAACAGGTCTTTGGGGATTCGTGTTGCATCACCCGGCCAGGGCCTGGAATTGTTGAGCCATTTGGCTCACTGACAAGTGTTACTTCCGCAGAGTCAGCCGAATTTGAACACCAATGGCAAAATTACCGCATTTTTGCCGTTCTTCCTGACAGCAGGCCTTTGGGAGTTCCTGTTGCATCACCCGGCCAGAGCCTAGAATTGATGGGCCGTTTGGCGCGTTTTCTGATTGCCTCAAGTGGGAAACTGATATGCCTGATTGGTTACATTCGGAATTCATCGTGCTGAGATATTCTGTTGCAATCCTGCGATGTTCGGAGCCGTTCGTAGTGCTAGCAGCCCGACTTGGGCTGACTCTCAAAGGCAATTATGTGCGCGGCGGCGGATCCTGCGTTGTTTGATTGCGTATCTCTACTGTTGGATTTTCCGCTTATTGATAGGGGTGTACCGAGGTGAACTTGTGATTATGGATGTCAATGGTTGGGTCACTGATTTCATTTTCACCGATCAGCATGCGGGTCGACGGATTTTGTGGTCTGTGGGCTGTGTGCCATTGTGCCAGGTCTATTGCATGATATTTGTGCTTTGGGCTATAAAATCCTATCTTTCCGTGTGAGAGTATCAACTCTCTCCATACCATCATCGCTTCCCTTTTCATTTTCTGCCTCTCATTTTCGATTCTCTTAAAGTTCGTTTTAAACAATGAATATCAGCCTTGATAATATCAACTTCTGCTATCAATCTTCTCCACCTAAACCGCGCTCACATGCCTTTCCTACTTCTCGTTGGAAGCCGTACCAAGTCCCTTCAGTCCCAGCACGCCTGTCACCCCCGACTAGTCCCATTTCATTTAAACCATGTGCCCCCACGATGGCGAACATTCCCACCCAGAATGGTACACCAGGAATCTCCCAACAATCTCAAGATCTGAGGGTCTCCTCCAGTGGGAGTACAACGGCAGTTCGCAATGAATTTGATATCGAGTTTGAGGACACTTGTCCGGTAGAAAACAGCTCGATAGTGTCTGAGAAGGGCCCAGAGACAAACAACGCCCGTGGCCACCAGGATAAGAACGTCAAGGATGTATTTTCGAGCCGAAACGCGCCATCAACAGTTGGTATGCTCGACCTACAGTGGACACGCCTCATAGCTTACTAATTTTGGACATGTAGATTCGGCGGCAGAGGCGACACAACTACAGACCAATGACGGTGATGGTCGTGAAATCGTGCATCATGGACCGGCTGTCGAAGTGGACGACGTCACGCAGGAGCGGTCGCATCAGCAGGTGTTTCCATCGATGGAGACCGCCAGTTATTCAAACTCAGAACAGGTTGGAACTGAGCAAGATTATCGAGGTAGGCATGATTCACCAGTGGCTTGTTACATTTTCCTAATACACGATTGACCCTCCAGTGGCCACTAGTCTGGGTTTACCTGAAGATCACGTTGAGGCTTTGGGAACTAGCCGCCAGAGCAGTGCAAGAATGTCACCGCCAGTATGTAGCATTTCATACGCGCGGATCTCTCAGTCGCCTTCAATGGGCGTCTTGGATAGCACACTGAACATTGGAGGTGAATCTGAGGAAACGGCTGTCGAGGGATCTAAAGGCGAGGCCGCCCCAAGCTATGAAGATGAGAATGCAATGGACGAGGCGGACATTACTGAAAGCCTCCGATACAGGACCCTTGGGGTCGAAAATCCAAGTGCCGATACGGGTGAGAGAGATGAGAGACCCGATGACAATGATGGGGAAGGTGCCGCTTCCGGTTCCAAGCAAACCCATCCTAACGTACCTTCGAAAATACCTGCAGGTCGCTTTCTCTCTCTCTGTCGTGATCCACAGGCAAGACCTGGAAGGGCAACACAATTCCCATCCGTCTCCGAGATCACGCCGATCTCTCAGCCAGACAGTCAAGCGACAAGGACCACTAAAGAACCTGCACCCCGAATGGTCCGAGGTT
Organism: Aspergillus intermedius; assembly: GCA_039880815.1. Lineage (NCBI taxonomy): Eukaryota > Fungi > Ascomycota > Eurotiomycetes > Eurotiales > Aspergillaceae > Aspergillus > Aspergillus intermedius. Next base: position 22,521 of record JBDODA010000165.1, on the reverse strand, counting down.
GCCAAGATTCCAAGAAGAACCACAATAGCGCGAGTAGTCCGGCAGCAGGTGGGCTAGTTGAAGATCCTTCAACGTCGGTATGCAGACCTAATGGTGAGCCAAAAGAATGCCCAGCGAAGACACGCAGGCATCCACTGGGGGTGAAGAAAACAGCTGGAAGCACTTCATCCATGGCCAATGATAGAGAGCATTTGTGTCTGTCCCAGAGACCACAGGACAGCAGCTTTGCGTCCACTGATGGAGCACAGGAGGTCTTTGGCCGAGGAATTCTACGTATCCAACCCCATGGGCCTCGGAATGCGTATATCATAACATTTCTCCCAGATGTCGTTCCACCGGCGTCTACGCCATCGACATCTGAGATGCCTTCTGAGAAGTCGTCCGATTCGAGTGACCATGGCCCGGAAAATTTGGCAAGGGCGGAAGTGGCTGGCAATATGCCAGGTATACAAAATGACATTCCTATTGACCCTCTGATTCTCGCTGATAATGGGCCCTGGGAGGCAGGAGATCTGCATCAGCCGTCCCCGCAGAGTGATAGTCCTACAGTTTCAGAGATGTTGTGTCCATATCCAGACCCTCCACCCGTTTTCTGCGATGCACCAGACCAGCAAGACTCCATCACACAGAGGCAGGACGGTAATCCTAGGTCAATTAGCCCCCCTCACACCAAGGGTCATCAGCAGTCGCCTCGCTCCTATCTCAGTACTGAAGCCGGCATTTCTTCCTCTGAGAGCCCTCTTAATACCTCGCACGGCGACAAAAGGTCTAAATCTCGCAAGCGAAAGCCGCACCAATCACATGAACAATCATCCAAACGGGTTCGAGGTCTCTCTACATCTATTGCAGGGGAAGATTCATTTTCAATGCTTCGTTCACACTTCCTGTCCCTACCGCTTGACGAACGTTTGCAATTTCTTCCTTGGTTGTTGGAAGGTGCGCTACCATGTCACATTCCTAGATCTGATCCAACGAAATCCAGGAACAGAGATGTGCGGTCAGCAAGCCGCTTCACTCACCCACCTGATTACAGTGAGCCCCATGGCAGCTCCAGGAAGGGTATGCCATGGTCCCGTGAAGAGGTGGACCTTCTGCTGAAGCTAAGAAGGGACGAGAGACGGCCTTGGTCGGCGGTGACAAGGTTATTTTCGAAACGATTCCCAGGTCGAAGTCAGGGCTCAATCCAAGTATACTGGAGCACGACCCTCAAGAATTTGGCAGATTGACGCTCCACGGGGCCGCACTAGATAGATTATGTTTTTGCAACGGTCTCACAGTCTCATGAAACTATTAAATATTCTAGCTTGGTCTATGAGATGCCCTGGCCTATCTTCCAACCAAGACACTGTACTGGTTTCCGTATACATTATAAAAGTTCATCTAACGTTCTGGCTAATGGGATAAATGTAGACGAAGGCTGATCTAGACACCATGGAGTTTGAATGCTTCATCGCCTGGACCACTATCTTTGTGCCTGAGCAGCATCGAATTTATAATTCATGTATCAGCCATTAGGATCTAGATGGAACATTAACATGAGGGTACCCCTCCAACCTCCATCGCTCTTCACGCCTTCTGACACTGTCTCATAAGCCGTTGTCTGCCTTTGCAGTGTATGCATTGTATGCATTGTATGCACCCACTGTTTGTTTCTTTTTGTCAAGGGTTGAGCCTCACCATTTGATTCTGTAAACATACAAGTAACTTCTTTCCCATGTATTGTCCATCCCTCTGTCAACTTCTTCTCTTACAACCTCCTTCGTCGCAGCCATAAATACCCAACATTGTCTTCTCAACCCTCTTTCCTGCTGGTTCAAGGACAATTTCTGGGACCTGCTGAAGAAGGCTTCGAAATTCCTTTTACGTCCTAGTAATCATTCAACCACCCACTCCTTTTCAAAATGGCATGTGCGATACTAATAGCAAACAGAAGCCATTGGAGTTATTACCTTTGCTATTTTTCTGGGAGGCTTGTTGGGCCTTGGATTTACAGCTAATGGAATCGCTGCAGGTTTGTTACTAGTTTTTAGCTCCTCAGTCTACAATGCAAGTGCCTGACTATATGTCCCTCCCTACAGGTTCGGCTGCGGCTGCGTATCAAGACTTTGCGTTCGGTCCGTATACTCCAGCCGGTGGACATTTTGCTCGCTTGACGAGTATGGCGATGACAAATTTGTACCCTCTTTTTGCCCTGGTACTTTCTGTGGTTGTTGCAGTGGTTGTGGCAGTGATTGCGAAGAGATTTGGATAGGGACAAGTTCAGGCTGAAATTCACTGAACTGGATTCATCCTCAGAAGTCGAATGTTGACTGTCTAGTCTAGAATCAACGACTAGCATTTATTCAACACACAAATGACTCAATCCTCCTGTAATATAATCAAAGTTATTTGATTTTAAACAGCGTTGGAGAAAGACATTTACAATAAAGCACACTATTGAATTGTCATCAGGTCACACCAGCAGAGGCCTGGTTCTTTTTGCTTCCTTTGTCAGGGCCTGCATCCTCCCGCCTACTGCTGCACATGAAAAGCGACCCCCCTTCGCATATTGCCCAGCTTCGGAGTCATTTCCAGCAGCTTGCCCTTGTTAATCAGGCCTCCCCAGTCAAGAAGCTGCTCCTCTATAGGTGTCCAATAAATATTAGTACTGTCGTATTGCTGATGACATCAGGGTGTGATCAATACTGTAATACCGATCCCACGAGAAATTTTCCCCAGGCAATGCCAGATCGACGGAAATGTTGGGTATTGCACCGGTATATTACTTCTATTGAAGAGGAAAATTTACAGCGGCCCTCAAATCAAGAGCCGGCAGTCCAATGAAATGCCAGTACTAATGTCTTGACAGTGTGATCAGAACACAATAGTCATATGTTTGCTGATGAAGGCAATTTTGCTAAAGACTGCATGCTATTGTATACTGTCTGATTCATCATTGAATATCCATTTCTATCGCTTTTATCTTGTCTCACAAGTGTTGAACACAGTTGAGAATCAATCTATGTTTCAAAAATGCGTTCAGACTGAAGTATCCAATACTCACACATAAGGCCATAGAGTAGCCAAGGTATGCCAGAAGAAAAATCCAATGCTGCCATAGATATAACCCGAATATCTTGAGTGACTTTGTTGCAGACTCACCGTCCCGGTATTTTCACTGAAGCCTGAAAGTCAGATGGGTGCAAAATAATGCCACTCAAGATTTTGCCAACATGCGTCTTGTCAATTGCCTGGCAGTCTTTCCGAACTTGTGACATGAGAGCCTCCAGAAATTTCAATGGACTTTTACTGAATGTTGTCTTCTCATTCTCTCCCTGAATGAAGCCGTCGTCTGCCACAGTCAGACCCTCGGGTGTTTTAATGTAAGCCACCCCCAGAAAGTCGCATAGCTGCTGATACTCGATGTAAGATCCGATGTAAAGCTGACCAGCAAAAAGGTTTAGCTGTATTCTGATACTATCAGGGATTTCGATAGAAGCAGTGGCCGCAGACACATTGTACAGCGTGAGCCTATCGAGAGATGGGTAGGCCAGGTTCTGACGCGGTCCATAGATATGCAGTGTGACTGCCTCTGACTTTCGGATCTCTGGTAACAATTGGTTGGCCTCATATGGACTGATAATGACCACATTTTCCGCAAAATGTCTGCTGGAGGATTGGTTGCAGTCATAGCAGCTCGTGAGAATCCACTGCACCGGTCGTTGATAGGCATCTGAGATAAAGGATGAGACTTTCGAGTTTTTTATTGTGGTAGCAAAATCTTGTGTCACGCAGAGTTCAGATGGAAACTGAGACACATCGAGGTATGAGGCTGCAGACGTGCTCCCTAGTGTTGTAAAGGCCGGCTTGTAAGCATCAGAATCCTTTTTTAACATTCCTGTGGACACGAATGAGAGCAAATCTGGGTGAATTTTATGTTTTTCTGGCTTGGCTTCAGCCGGTTTCTGAACCTGTCGCTCTTGCTCGATTTCTGGTGAGAGTTCTCGTTCCTGCTCCTCATGAAGCTGGGTGGATGCGAAACTGCAGTTGCCAACATCACGGCATCGTTGTAAAATCCGCTGGATATTTTCATTCTGGTCCTGATGACTATTGACTATAGGAAATTCATCATGGCGAGGTCGGTAACGTTGCTCAAGGGTCTGGGATTCAGGTTCTAGAAACTTTTCACCTTGGCTTGCAGACATCTGGGGTTCATCTTTCTGGCGGGCTTCATTCCATAGCATGCATTGCCTTTCGAATCGCAGACCCTGGGTCGCCCACAGGGGCATACTGCGCTGTGTATCCATCCAGGTTTCTGCTATTGCCCATTGAAGAACATCTGATATGTCAATGTCCGACTTGTCATACTTCCCTGACAGCTTGAAAATGCTAGATTTGACCTCTTCCGGAATACAGAAGATGACAGATTGTCCCTTGCCCAACTTTCTCATTCTCATACACGCTTTATACTGATCAGTGTCCATATTGAAGGATCATGGTTGCTATTTTGGAGACTTACCTTGCACCAACTTGTCCTTAGTGATACCAGGCCCTAAGGTGACTGCAGCACGATAGTTGGCCGGCAGCTTCAAATCAATACCCCTTGTGTGCGCCTCGTCAAGGAAGACATAACATGCCTCAAGTTGATTGGCGAAAGGTGAGGTCTGTAACGGTTCGACACGTCCGTTCCGGTCAAGCACGCAAATTTCATCACTCTCATTGACAAACACAACAGCGTGAATGCGCCCATTATTGGGTATCATCCTCAGCCAGTTTTTTGCAACTTCAAAATTGCTGAGCTCTATGATCTGTGCGCCCACCTCAAGAATGACCTGTGTCGCCGGCTCCAAGCTTGTGACCATTTTTAGTAGAAGCTCAGCACTTGAGGTCAAGGGGTTGTCACAGGATGGAATGAATGTAATTGTATTCTCATCCTTGAGGAGATATTCCAGAACAAGAGCGTTTGTGTGATTCTGCTCTGGCAGGTCCAACTGCTTCACACTTAGCGGAAGAGTGTTTCGAGAATCATTTGTTCCACTGAATCCGACAGTGGGATGTGTCTTGATTTCGCCGATATCCCAGCCAGATGCAGACAGTTTATCTGGAAATTCCTTCAACTCCTTGGAGTAGACAATGTGCGAAAGGAAGTAGTCTATAGCACCTTTTGAAAAGCGGAGATCTGGGAAAATATGTTTAACGCAGTGATGACGGTCTTCCAAGTTTATGCCACTGAGGTGCTGATATGCGGGGGAGAGGTCCGGCGCGTCTCGTATCCATGATTGGTATTCAATGTCGGCTTGGTCGGATTTTACTAGGTGCTTAAGCGCCAGGAAAAGGTCATCGTCGCACAGCCCAGCGTAGTAGTAGCTGAGGCATGTCAGCACAATAACAACGTCTGGGTGACTGAATTCGGAACGCTGAGCAGGACAGTCCTTTGCGCGATAGGGCACTGCGAGCTTGGTAGGTGGAACCCTGGTAGAGTGAGGCCCGTAGTCAACTCTCCAACGCTTCTGCCCAAGGCAGAAGTTCAAGACCCCCCCTGCTAAAATACCGCGCACTAACAGTAGTGGGCCTTGTGTTGAATTGCTGAAGAATCCTTCCAGGCCTTCTTTTTCAATTGAAGTGATTTGATTTGCAGTCAACGTTGACCCAAGGCAGTATAAAAGAACAGCATCTCTGGTTGACTTTCGCTGTCTCGAAACGGGAAGAAAATCAATTTCATGATCGCAAATATGCTTTGCTATCCGTTTGGAAAGTACCTGTCCCGCGTCAGTGTGAAGCAACCGTATCCTGGGGAATCTCCCTGGTCGCTGTTGATCTACTTCTATCGACCGCGGGAATTCCTTCTTGATGCCTGGAGCATATTTCCTCACTAGATCGAGCAACTGCTGGATAATAGTCCATCTCTGCGGACTGAGTTCTAGAGGGCGTTGAATGCCAACGGTGTACACCAGGTCAAATTTCACACTAAAGTTCTCGTCACTTTCATCGACAATATCGCGCGATGATGTCCTAAAAAGCTCCAGTGTTCGGTGTAAGGATTCGCCCACCGGTCCCTTGTCCGCAATGCAGCACTCCAAGCGCATCAGCCTTAGAGAAAGTATATGCTCGGGCTGGATAAGGAGAATCCCCCCCTCAGACATGCATTCCTGGCACATCCGTTCAAGTTCTCCTGCTTCCGCTATACTAAACTTCAGAGAGCGCGAAACCGGCATGTGATAGATCCGACGACCCAGTAAGCCCCCAAGCTTAGACACAAGCATTTGGAACATCTGTCGTGATTGTGGCTTGGCGACCAGCACGCGAACCAATTGCGATTTGTTTGCAAGTGCGGCGGCCACGATGGGAACGATGACAGATGACTTTCCCTCACCCATATTCAGTTGCATCACAGCGTTTTCTCCTGGGCTAAGATTCCTCATTTGTTGAGCGATTCCTTCCTGCACATCTCTGATAAGAATCCCGTTTTCGATTTCCAAAAGGAGAGATTCTGGAAATTCATGCGGGTCCCAGTTGGTATGCCCTGGATTCTGAAGCTCTTGGATGAAGTCATCGTGGTGGCTCATCAAATTAGTAAGCCTCTTCGCTTTTTGTAGGGCTGTCAGGGAGCATCCGTAGGCAATCAGGGCATCTTTCCACTGCTTTGGCAGTCTATACCATCTGTCGCGACTGAGTTGTGAAAGGAGCAGAGTTGACGATACTCTCGGCCAGTGACTTATGCGTGAGAGTAGTGATATGATGGTCTTACGAATTGGTATTTCCTCAACAACTGGCTCTGTTGTTCCACCAGAGTGTAGCATTTGTGAGACGATTGTTGCATATATGCGTTGGGAGTAGCTCTCACAGTCTGCCTGGTAATTGGAGAGAGTTTCTTGAAGAGTGCTGATGTCAAGGGTAGTGTTCTCCGTCTGTTTCACCTTCTCCAGTGATTTGATGCTACTCTGCAGCTGCTCCACGTAGCCCTTTTCGTACTTATACTTTGACTGCCGCTCCAGTTTCTCTACCGAGTTCAGAATGCGAGGAACTGGCCTCTCGTTCAATGAATGGTTCTCAAGCACCTTGCAAAGAAGTGGAGGTCTCATGTGAATATCAGGTGGAGGGCCCAAGAGGTCATCAATGCAGACGAACAGTTGTCTTTGGAGAGCAGGTTGCTGATCATATGGTGGGGATATCGACTGCATTTCTACAGGTTGGGCTTCATAGCTGCTCATCACAGATGCGACGTTGCTGATATACTGTCGAAATTCTTTGTTGTCATACCAGATGGCGAACTGCTTGCACACCCGGTACATAACCTGCTGGATGTTGAAGTAATCCGGCAATCTCGGAGAGTCCCAGGAAGATGGTAGTCGGGGTTCGCTGACTGGCCATTCTTTGTGCAGATGAGACAGAAATTTTTCAAGTGCCGTATCTCTGTTTGCGACCCTGGTAGCCTTCCTGCGCCTTTTGAAAGCGGCGTTGGTCTCATGCGGCATGGGATGAAGATTAGATTCCGGAGTCTGCTGGAGGGCAATTGAAAAAATCAGAGACCGTATCTTTTCTTCCTTCATATTATCCCCTTCATTTAACATAAATAATTTATTGGCTAGTGAATCAAGGGCGCAGTCGATCGGTGCGATATATAATGAAGCCAGAGTTTCGAGAACAACCATATTGATCTTTTCTGAGAATGCCAGGGTTGCGAGCCACATCATGAGTCGGAACCTATCCAACCTAGGGCTTTTTGAACACAAAATTCGGTGGATGCTGCACCAATACTTGGAGACAAGGTTGGTGGGTTGCAGGATGTATCCTGCGTCATAGGTCAACTCCCTGTCGTTGAAGGAGACATCAGGACCATGTATCGCGTCAGACTGACAAAGGAACTCCCATAGACATGAAGCTAGATCCTTTAATGAGTAACTACAAACGGAGGTGATCTCGTCGTAGACCATCCTGGATAGAGTGTAGACATGAGAGCATGTTGGCGAATTGTGGTGTCGGTCAAGGCTTGAGTAGCATTGGTCGCGGTCAAGTGTATGATCTTCTGCTCCAAACCCACTGACACGGAATGCAGATGATCGAATCTGCTCACGCTCAAGCAGATCTGCTTCTATGTGTGGTAGGGAAGGGTGCGTGACCAATGTATCAGGGTGGAATATTCCCATTCGGCGGTCTTGCTTAAGAATCTCTGCTACCTCCAGGTAGAAGCCGCCATGTTGGGCCAGATATTCAAGATCATGACACCAATAAACACTCTGCATGACGCGTTCATTTTCAGGATAATAACGTCTCCCAGGGGTTAGCTCTGCAATTTTGGCGAGAACCACACAATTCTCTGGTTGCAATTGATCAAACGATCTCACCGACCCAGAGCGAAGGATTGACAGAGCCTGTTCGGTACCGGTCCTCTGTGTCAGTGGATCAGGCAGACAAAATGACGTTAGGGCGTGTAAATAACAGAGATATAGTTTACTTTGCAAACTGCCGTTGTCGGCAAGCCGTCCAAGTTGTCTGTCTACCGAAAAGGTATGAACTCTGCTGTCAGGCTGCCAGTCGATATTAACAGCCACATGGTCGCCATCCCTATTCCAGGACACATTGCCCTCTGGGACAAGAACCAGGCGGTCTTTGCTAGTCTCGTGGATCAGGACAAGTTTGTTTTGCAAGCCAACCAGCGTATCCAAAGATTGGTCGGCGTCAATGGACATCCCACGGTATTGCCGGGACTGGATTGAGGAATAACCTGATCGAAGGCTAAACTCCAGTCTGCGACGGGGAATGTCAATGTATAAAGCCGAGGATACGGGGTTGAAGATGCAATGGATCCTAGAGGGCTTTTGCAGGGGTTCAAGGATCTTTGACAGCAGTCTCGACGTTGGGCTTTTCACATTGACTAAGTGAAGTCCCTCTTTGAAAAGCTGCCAGATGCCTTTGGACGTGACTTTTTGCAGTTTCCAGTTAGAACTGGATGAGACCCATGGTTCCTCTGCAGACCGAAACTCCACATACCCACCATCTCGGTCATACCAGTGCACGTAGTCCTCCACAAAGGAGTCGGGAAACAAGCCAACAAGCAGCCTTGGTGGTATAAATTCGTGAGTTCGATGTTCCTTCGTCGCCTGGACAAGTAGATCATAATCCCCTGAGTTGGGGATCTGTTCTTTTCCCAAATGTACGGTATGTCCCATGTGTTCCTTCCGGCAGGAGAATTGCATCAGGCGCACATTACTCGGCATTACTTCCAGCAGGGACCGACCAAAAAGTCTATTGTATGTCTCGTGGCGCTCATATTCGGAAGGAAGACGGGCCAGTGGAAGGCCATTGACGAGCAACTCACCTGTCAGCAGATTAAAATGTACAAGTAGACTTCCATGACTAGTTGACTTAGATGCTATCCCGCTAACAAGCCAGGTTTTGTCTTCATACAATGCAGTTGTCCAGTCGGACGATGCAGGATACGCTGCCCAAGCATCCTTGATGGCCATGTCAAGCGCTTGGCAACCATGGTGAATAATATTTTCTGCCAGAATCGAATAGCAGCAATATGTTAGGCTTTGCCAGCGGCGGAGCAATATCGGAAACATAGGGTCAGACTCTATGGGTAGAACATGTTTTCGGTCATTGATCACCATGCAGCACCGAATGTAAATTGCAGCGTCAGGTGAATTCATGAGTATTCTGTCCAGGAATCTGTCCTCACAATTAAATGTTTCAGCACAAACCAATGCAATATGAACACTTCGCGCAAGTAAAGTGTTCCTGCGCTTGTCATCATCTGTGCAACTTGCTTTGTCTGTCACCTGGTTGACCCATCTGACAGTAATATTGCGAAGACGGCTTAAGTGACTCAAACACAGATCATGGACCCTTGAAGACGACAGCAATAAAATTCGCACGGTTAGGAAAATCAATGTACACAATCCGTGCACAAATTCCCAGTTCCCTTCAAACCGTTCTGATGCATCTCTGATTTGGTCTAGCATGGTAGTAGCAAACTTATCATCATTGAGAATTTCGTGTGCTTTTCTCAAATCTGAGCCCTCATTCTGTGGCCCGGCCTGATTGACTACTTGAAGAATAAAGATGCTAGTCTCTACCTTCTTGAAATCCACTGACGGCATGGCCAACTGCAGGAGAATATTCTGCCACTGAATTTGCACACCAAGGGGTATTGTACAGAGAGCCTTAAACTCTGCAAGCGACATGTCCATAGGAGAAGAGGACTGCGATGCAATGACGGTGTTAGGCGATGGGCCGTCACAATTGTCCGCTGGCCGGAACAAGAACTGCTGGAGACACAAGCTTCTTTGGGGCAATTTGTAGGTGCACGAATTTGCTGTTGCGTGTGTGCCACTCAACTCAGTAATGAAACATCCAAGTACATGGTCATAGTATTTCCAGTGGAGTGCATTATTAAGACAAACATCTTTTTCAGTCACATTGATTATGTGCCTTTTTCGACGATGGGTCACCTCGTGCGGCTTATCTTCTGAAAGGAGACTGATACGTAGTCCTCCCTCAACCTGCGTAAAATATGGCGAAAGACCACGGTATGTGCTTGGTGTGTGCCTGGCTCGTGGCGTGTCTTGCGAGATGTAGTCCATCCGCAGGACATCATGCAGAAAGAATACAGTGGTATCACGCCAATATCCAAATGGGCGGGGTACGTTTAGTTCAAAAACTGTAGAGCTTGACTGCAAGTGATTTGTGGGGAGAGGCCATTCATGAACGTCAATTGTAATTGCCTTGGCTTCATCTTGAAATCTATGCTTTTGGCATGAGGAATCATTATGACGGCGTTCTTGAAAATCAAAGCGTGGATCGGGGGTAACATAATAATAATCGCAATCAATCTGTTCAGCCGAGTTCATCAAAGCAGTATATTTCTGATGTTTTCGAAGAAGCTCATTCTGTTTGTCCCTTCTTTCACTGTTAGCTTTAGCTTCTATCTTGGCCTTTAAGCGATGGTGGTCGGCAGATTGATTGAAGTATCGAACCGAAAAGCAGCTCGGGGTACCGAAGTCTCTGAAAACTCCATGTCCATGGTATTTCAAATCCTGTCGTCGTTTGTGTAAATAACGTTCTGCACAGGCGAGTCTTTCTATCTGCGACCTGAATGGCAGTAGAAGGGATTGAAACATGCCTTCCGGGATGCAGGCATCGTAATCACTCAGTATTTTATGAATGCAGGTTGCAGACTTGTCACAGGCAATCCATAGTTCAAGTATGGTGAGAAGCATAATCGAGATGGCTTCTGGATTTCCAGAGTACAACGGAAACGCAACATCATGATAATTCTTAATAAGGGCGCCTAAGCGGCCACAGGTGGCCTCTTCGCCTATGTGGGACTTGATCCATTCATCCAAATGTAAAGCGACCCACGCCTCAAAAGCGACGAGGTTGTGGACATTGTAATCCGGATCGGTGAGATTCACATGACTAGGAAGGTCCGTTGGTTGGTAATGGACAAGGCTTGATTGGGGTGCGAATTCAATTGATACTTGGGAATTCCAATCTTTCTGTCCATGGATTTTCTCAATAAATTGGTCGAGGTCGGGCAGTACGTAGAGCGTATCTTGTCCAAATTCCAGTCTCCTCAGGGGAAGCATATCATGTTGAAGTCTGTTTTGTGCCATTACCTGTTGCCAATATTGCTTGACAGTGTCACTTGCTTTATGCAGGGTTCGTTGAACAAGAGAGAACCAAGGAGGCTCATGTGAAATCCCCAATTTGAGCAAGCGACGGGCAACCTTCATGTTCATTATATGAACATGTTCACTAGGCGCAGTTCTGTAAGAGTGTTCAATTATGGTACTCATGAACACTACCATGTATTGTTTGTAAAGGTCGCTTGCTACCCTCTTGAAGGACAATCGGTGGAAAACGAGTTGAAGAACGACGCGTGTAAAAAGCCAGAGAGGGGATCTTCTCCAAGGAGAGCGTGCATTGAGCCACATCACTTCTTCACGGGTATTTTTCTGTATCTGTGAATTCTTGATATTGGTGCACATCGGACGCAGAAACGACATGAATAGCTCGGTGATTATCTTTGGGTGCGTTGTATCCCGGTCCTCATCATGTTCTTGTCCAGCCTTGCGCACCTTGCTTTTTGTTCCAGCGACAGACTGCTCACTCATTTTCGCAACGGTTGAGGCTATGGTATCCAGGAAGCCGGACTCATTGAAAGTGGCTAGATCCATGGCAAGCGTAGGGCCTGGGAAATTGCGCTTGAGGCGACCTAGCGTTCCAATAATGGCCATATTGCGAGGCGACAACTCGAAGGACTCAACATGTATCATTTCGCTCTCCTTGTGCATTAGAATGCCAGCGTTCTGGGCATGAACATAGATGGGGAGGAATCCACCTGCAGCGGGTTAGAACTTAGCCCTTAGGCTTTGCTTAAGCTTACTTACCTTCATTGCTCAAGTCTGTCAGTGCTTCTGTGAGCATGACTTCATCCACACCGCCATGGTGATTATAAGTTTTTCTTAAGCGAGTGACCATTGTAATGGCAGTTGAACAAATTTCAGTCTCCTGGATTGAGACATGATTTTTGAACTGTCGGAGCGCTTCGATGACTTTGTCAAGAAGAACTATTTCGTATGCTGGATTGTGATCATCTCGCTGAGGCAGTTTTCCAGGGAGGAAAATGTGATTAAATAAGTACGAGGTCACTTCTGAATACATTCTGGCAATTTAGTCCTCTGGGTTCGCTGAATGAAGGATCTATGATTTTCATCAGTATGAAAAACAGATAATTTTTTTTTTGACTGAAGAGGGCAGGAAAGAAAAAAGTCATAAGAAAAGAAAAGGAAAGGGAGAAAATATATACACAAAGAAGTCTTATAGGGTTTGTGTGGCCTCGCTAAGCAGCTGTTTGTTTGGATTGCTCTCATGGCATCGTTTGCCATGCTGATGGTGTTTGCTGGTAACGGCGCTGAACTAAACTGTCACAACAGGGAATGAAAAAATTTATTCAAATCATGAAAGAATTGTTACGTAGATGATTTCAAATTCTGAGTAAATGTGCTTTACCAGCTACTGTAGATTACAAGGAATTGCTTCATCAGTGCACTAGTGTACGGAAAGCTTCGACATAAATCTCAATCAATGAGGAAACATCCCAAATCAACTAAGGCGCAATAGACCTTCACGCCTTTTACCTGACTCACAGTGTCTTGGGCGCTAATATTTTCTATTATGGAGAATTTTGTTATACCGGCTGTCTTCCTATCGACACTTCTGCTTTCTTGACATTGAGAGAAAGCATCAACCCTTAGAGGTGCCACTGCTCTTACATCCAAGAGTACTACATTGCCGGCATACCAGCAAGGAATTGAGTCATTTTCTCCCTCGCACAGGATTCAGCATCAACTGCTGTCCATGGATTTTCAATCCGCTGACGCGCCACCGCTGTCTCATCCTCATCATGGACACGTGCCAGTTCACGTCGTCCTAGAATGCCAAGTTCATCATCTAAAATTGCCTGGCGGAGATCATCTGTAATATGTCCAAACATGAGGGATCTGACCATCAACTCCAACGCACGGAAGACGCGAATGGTTCCTGGTCGAGTATTCAAGGCGAAAGTGGCGAGAACATTGATCTGGTTGATAGTGAACGAATTATTACACCTAGATATCTGGGTCAATTGGGCCACACAGTGAGGTAATTGGGAAACACACATGATACGCATCAGAGAACTGTCGGCAATCAGCAGCATGCCAACTCCCAAGGTCCCTGCAAGTCTCCACCACCATCTACCTCGTCGTACATGATAACCAGATATCTTATTACGACGAGATTGCAGTGACATTGATATGCGAGGATCATCAATGTAGGCATCAAGGATACAGTTAAGAACGTGGGTCACAGTCGGCTTCGATGTGGAAGGAGGGCAGTATTCTTTCGGGCGCTTACAGAGCTCCTCATAGTTAATGTAGAGTAATACCTGTCCGATACGCTTCGCAACAGGATCAAGAAACCGGCTTGTGTCATCTACGTCGAGGATGCGAAGGTAATTCACGGCTCCCTGTATACCTTTCCAGAGGACTGGAAGTCCAAGTGGGTGCAAGTCAAGCAACGTATTCTTGTCCCACGCACCCAACAGGGGTTGTAGCATTCCGCAAGGATCCTTTATCAGAAGACGAACTTCCGCCTCAAGGACCTTCTGAATTCGTTTCTGCTCAAGCACATCCCCTTGACCGAATTCACAAGATTGCAACAAGTGGATGATTTTCTGATTTGACATAGTCGCGACTGGCGTCATTTGTGACTGTCTTGACTGGTTCCTGACTAGTCTCTTTGCCTTGACTGCTTGGTTGAGCCTGGTAGCTCTTAACCCTGGAAGGGTCAGATACTCCCCTATCTGGGAAGTGTCAAAATACACAGTAGAGGGTGTTGAATAACTAGAGACACCTCCGTCGGGCCCGGGTGTAGAGATAGTTTCTGCGGGCGATGTTACTCCAGGGACCGGGTACGCGGTACCGTGAAGAATTGTATCCGGTGTCATAAAAAGCACACTTTCATCGGGTGTCTGACCGACGTCCCAAAGTCGGTCTACTTCATCGCCTGGGCAGTGACCGTACTTGTGCATATCGTTCATCCGCACATCCGGCTCGACACATACTGGTGAGATCTTGTTTGAAGGGTCAAACGGTTCGAGATCACTCATAGATATGTAACGTGCGAACGAGGGGAGCGAAGTGGGTTGTATGACATCTATATTACAATCTCCTAAAGCAATTGATGGTTAGACAGACCAAAAGTAATAGTAAAAGGGGTGCAACAGAAGTGCTTTACTTGATAATACTGAAGGGTTGTCCTGGGTGGCTTCTTGTACCACAAAGCACTTCACAAAGCCAACATCTTTAAGTCCATAACAGATATCAACCACCTGAGACCTCTTCAGCTTCTGAAGCTGTTCCAGGTCGGACCCGAGATCTTGAACAAGCTAAAAAATATGTGAGAATCAAAATATGTGGATATCTCTCAACCAACGGACCTTGCAAAGCTGTATATTTTCCAGAGCGATAGGCATCACCCCCGAATCACGCTCCTGTGGCATAGATTATTACTAGCTGTAAATATCTGGAGAGAGTGAACTTACCTCGAGGCCAACCGAGATAGAGAACACGTCTGTGCAACTCTCCCAATATGACTCCCAACATGTGGACGATATGATCTGTTGCTCAGTACTCAGCATGTGCCATCGAACAGAACCCCCTCTCTGAACTCGCATCAAGGCGTCTGTCTTCTGCGAATCATCCAATCGTCCAATCTGCTCTATCTTTTGGCCAACCTGATTTACCAGCTGTACTAAAGTAAGCATTCTCCGTAGGAGGCATCAAGGAGAGCTTACTCACATCAGAATACACTTTCTCATCCCAATCTAGCTCTTTGCTCTGGATCTCCTTCAAGGGAGGTGAGTGAACGAAATTAGGTCAAATGGGTCTCACCTACCTGGAGACCGACCGTGAGAACGATCATTTTGGTCTGCAAGAATGACCAATGATGGTAAATGAGGGAACGCAGGTTAAGAACCAGAAATAATCTGAGATTTTATGAATGAAAGGGTGCCGTTTGGCAGGGAATGAGGGAGGTGCCAAAAGGACTGATTGAAATTGGATAGAAACATCATGAAAGAGAAGGGAACTGGCTTCCCTTTAATGGAAAGCTGTGACTAAAGTCAGTGAGGGTGGTCAAAAAAGGGACTTAGGAGCACATCGCAAAGTAACAGTCTGATGCTGAAATTGTGGCCCTGGACCAGACAAAAGGCCGGATGATGCCCCACCTCCATCCGCCATCCTCTCCAGGGACATGTTCGTCCTGCGAAACGGAAAGGTATCGGCAGGGCCACTGGCGCGAAGATCACATTTTTAGTCAGTGTTCCATTGCCGTTATTTTCCATTAAGTACCCTATAAAATACCGGTCCCCCGGTATTATATTTGTCACCATGACATTGCCGTTCCCTTCCCTTACTACAACACGCTCCAACCTGCCCACAAGCTCCCTGAACTAGAGCATCCCCTGCGGAAAAGAAAGCCTATTCGGTTTGAGACCACCGCAGCAATTTTCAATGCCCGGATTGAAGATATTTAACAGGCCTCAATATCTCGAATCATGAGATTTCAAAATAATTCCGTCCTGCCAGCAACCTACATGATGTCCAAGAGATCTTCGTGGGTAAAGAAGCGTCACTCAGATACCGCTCGAGCAAAGGCACAACAGCGGCACAGACGTAAGAGGGGCCTTTTCAAGAAGGCAGCAGAATTCTGCCTTGAATGTGAGTCTGATGTTTTGGTGGCTGTTCGAATCCGGAAAACTGGGCAAATGTATATCCTTGATTCATCTTCGCGAAACCAGTGGCTTGATATATTCTCTGATCTGGTATGCCCAATCGAAGTTTTTTTTTTTTTTTTTTTTGGATCATCCAACTGACATCAATAGACATCGCACTATCCTCGTCCGATCCAGGAGACGATTGAAGATATAATGCCTCAGCCTGGTGAGTGTCTGTCGGATCAAGGAGGCGCATCAGCCACTGGAAACGGAAAGACATGATATGACCCAGGAACTTCTCATCAACTGCTTTTTTTTTTTTTGCCTATTTCATTCGTGTATTAAATATGGAAACAACAATGAAATGACACTCAACGGTACTGGAATAAAAGATATCCAGTAGTATTCTCACATCTGCATTTGAAGTTGACAATTCTCACGCTGCTGCGCCATAGCGCTGGTTGTGTTCAAGATAGGATGATGTCGCAAAATATCGTCTTTGGCGTTTCTCTACAATAAATTAAATCGAGTTCATGGCGGTAACGACAAGGACTCCCCAATGACGGCAATCAAACAGCTTACAGACGATACAGGACCAACAAAGCCACCCAATAATGAACTTGTACTGAAGGCCTTTCAATATTGTCAAGGATGCGACGCAGATGTATTTATGATGATTCTATAATTGCCAAACCTCTATTTTCAATCCAAATGGTCGCATGCCTCCTTTACAGAATGACCTGGTAGTAAATTCGTTCAAGAACCACGTAATACAGGCTGATAGGCTCCAGGCTTTACGATACTTTAACACCGAGATGAATTGGTTGGCAATTCTTGGCAGCCTTGCCAAAGTACCCCCACTGTTCATACTTCCCTCTGGCTGATGGAGCCTCGCGCTGGGTCAGCAGAATAGAGTGGGGTTGACTGTTCAAATCGCCATAAAAATACTGCCGACGCATTTATCACAACCATCCTTGCTGATTATTCTCATCACATTGTTATCATATAATGGTAACTCTCTAATTCTCAAAATTCGGATGTTCTACAGCTCTTCCACAGCATTCATTTCGCATTTTTCTGATTCTAACTCTTGGGCGTTGTGCGAGACGAACACACTGCCTTCTACTCAGGTAGGCAGGAAAATGCCCTGCAGAATGTAAAGCTAATGTATATAATAGGCACAAGGAATATTTTCAAGGCATCAATCAGTTCAACTCATTATCGATCATGCCTCTGCTTAAGGCTTTGGAGACCCGCGACCTGTATACCATTGGATGGATCGCCGCTCTTCCGCTGGAGCGTGCAGCAGCAATGGCAATCCTTGATGAAAAACATGAAAAGCCACTTAATTTCATACAGCCCCATAATGACACAAATTCGTACACTTGGGGCCGTATTAATGACCACAATGTGGTCATAGCATCCCTTGCAGCAGGCAAGTATGGCACAACATCTGCTGAAGCTTCTGCATTGCATATGTTATCCTCCTTCCCTCAGATTAGGATTGGTTTCCTTGTAGGGATCGGTGCCGGTATTGCTAGGCCGGACCATGGCCGTGACATTCGACTTGGGGACATTGCTGTCAGTCAACCTCATGGAAATAGTGGAGGTGTAATCCAGTATGATCTAATCAAGGCGAATCCTGGAAATCAACGGGAAAGCAGGGCTTTTCTCAATAGTCCACCAGAGGTTGTTCTCCATGCACTGGGGAACTTGCAGGCGCAGCATATACTTGAACCACCGAGAGTGCTCGAATATCTTGAAGAGATGATAACTTGCTATCCCAGATTAGCCAAACAGGGCTATGTGCACCAGGGATTTGAAAATGATCGCTTGTTCAAGACCACAGACCCCAGTGAAGAAGTACAGCGTGAGAATCGTGACTCAACTGAACCTGAAATCCACTACGGCATCATCGCTTCAGGTGACACACTTTTTAATGATGCTGTCTACAGAGACAAAATCCTGGAGGATATTGGGGAAGAATGCATTTGCTTTGAGATGGAGGCCGCGGGACTGATGAACAATTTCCCATGTGTTGTAATCAGAGGAATATGTGATTATGCAGACTCGCACAAGAGTGACCGATGGCAGCGGTATGCTGCTGCAACGGCTGCTGCATATGCAAAGGAGCTTCTTGGTTACATTCCCGGTCAAGATCTTCAGAAGACGCAGAAGGCTATTGATTTTCTGAAAGACAGTTAGTCTCTATGAACTCCCGTTTTTGAGCTTTGAATAACAGTTGTTGAAGTCTCGGGAAATGTGGCCGATATTCGTTTCAACACAACAAATATGAATACTATGGTTGAAGGTTTAAAGCTGGATAATAAATTTAGCAAGATCGAAAAATGGCTCTCCCCTCCTGATCCTTCAATCAATCTGAACAAAGCCCAAAAGGAGCGACACAAAGGAACGGGTTTCTGGTTCCTTGAAAGTCAACCATTCAAAGAGTGGAAGTCTGGGATACGTCAAAACCTGTGGCTACATGGAATTCCAGGGTGTGGAAAGACTATTCTCAGTGCAACAATTATCAACCATCTCAATCAGCAACTTGATTCTTCTGATGCCGTCCTCCATTTCTTTTTTGATTTCACTGATACCAATAAACAGTCACTTGACCAGCTTGTCCATTCACTTGCCGCACAACTGTATTCAAGACATGAGAGTTCTCGAAAGGAGCTGGAGATACTGTTCTCATCCTGTGATGATGGTCACCAACAGCCCACATTTGAATCCCTCTTTGCCACATTCTTGCGAATGGTGAACTATGTTGGCAAAACACAGATCATCATAGATGCTCTAGATGAATGTACAACAAGGAAAGATTTACTTCTGTGGATGGAAGATCTCACAAATTCTGGGAACCCAAGGCTTTACCTCCTTAGCACTAGTCGGAAAGAGGAAGATATCGAGTCAGAACTAAGACGCTGGATGCATCATGGGAATCTAGTTTCCATTCAGCAAGATCATGTAAACCATGATATTCGTGCATATGTTCACAAGCGACTTCGACATGATTATGGTTTTCAGAGGTGGCAGTCAAAGCCAACTGTGCTAGACCAAATTGAGACTGAACTTATGAAGAAAGCTGCTGGAATGTAAGATGCATTACCCCATGGCCTCCAAGGATTATAGCTTACAAGAACTGACTATTTGTACAGGTTCAGATGGGCTGCATGCCAACTTGATATTCTACAAAACTGTCTCAACCTTCGAATGCTTCAAAATTCACTTAGATCTCTGCCCAAGACACTGGAGGAGACGTACGCCCGAATTCTGACCAGCATTGATGAAAATCACCGAGATTACACAATAAGACTTCTGCAGTTTCTTACATATTCAAAACGGCCGCTGACAATCCAAGAAGCCGTTGATGTTCTAGTTGTCGATCCAAATGGAGATCCTCCTTTTGACTCCAAACTAAGGATGCCAAAGCCTCAAGAAATTATGAAAATTTGTTCAAGCTTGGTATCTCTTGTAACAAGACAGGTTAATGGAGAGACAATTATGGAGCTTCAATTGGCCCATTTTTCTGTTCAGCAATATCTTCAGTCCAAACAAATTGAAGCAACTTTCCGAGGAAAAACAACTGAAGTTGGTTGGACTTTCCAAAATGATCTCAATGAAATCAGAGCAAGAGGATCTATTACAAGGATTTGCCTGGCATACTTGTCACATCTGGCTGAACAGAGTCTAGTCAGGAACATTAGGATAGAGTTCCCACTGGCGCAGTACTCTGCGCAGTATTGGATGAACCATGCAAGGTCTGCTGAGACTGAGAAGGACATCCAGGAAAGGATCCTGAACTTCTTCCTTCAAGAAAGGCAATCATATGCAGCCTGGGGTGAGCTTTTTGACCCGGATCTACCTTGGACTGAAGAGCCGCGGGAATATAGAAGCATGGCAACACCATTGTACTACACATCTCTAGAAGGGCTCCAAAATACAGTGAAAATGCTGTTAGAGCAAGGAGCTGATGTCAATTCCCAAGGCGGATTTCATGGCAATGCCCTCCAGGCAGCTTCATATGAAGGGCACAAGGAGATTGTTCAGCTGCTGTTAGAAAGAGGAGCCGATATCAATGCCCAAGGAAGTGCTTATGGCAATGCTCTCCAGTCAGCTTCATGTCAAGGCCACAAGGAGATTGTCCAGCTGCTGTTAGAGAATGGAGCCGATTTCAATGCCCAAAGCAGTATTCATGGCAATGCTCTCCGGATGGCTTCATTTCGAGGCCACAAGGAGGTTGTCCAGGTACTGTTAGAGAAAGGAGCTGATGTCAATGCCCAAAGCAGTGCTGGCAATGCTCTCCAAGCAGCTTCAAATCGAGGCCACAAGGAGATTGTTCAGCTGCTGTTAGACAATGGAGCTGATATCAATGCCCAAAGCAGTGCTTATGGCAATGCTCTCCGGACAGCTTCTCTTGAAGGCCACAAGGAGGTCATTCAGCTGCTGTTAGAGAAAGGGGCTGATGTCAATGCCCAAAGCAGTGCTGGCAATGCTCTCCGGACAGCTTCTCTTGGAGGCCACAAGGAGATTGTTCAGCTGCTGTTAGACAATGGAGCTGATGTCAATGCCAAAAGCAGTATTTATGGCAATGCTCTCCGGGCAGCTTGTTCTGAAGGCCACAAGGAGGTCGTTCAGCTGCTGTTGGAGAAAGGAGCCGATGTCAATAATCAAGACGGTCATTATAGCAGTGTTCTCCAAGCAGCTTCATTTCGAGGCCACAAGGAGATTGTTCGGCTACTGATAGAGAAAGGAGCCGATGTCAATGCACGGGCTGAAATTTGTGATGATTCAACGCCCAACATCATAACGTCGCAGCAGTGGCTGATATAGACAAACGCCGCTACCCAAGCAAACAAACAAAAAAAGCACTAGCCATGCTGTTGACAAGCCCTATGAAACCCTCTCATCATCTAGATAGACTTCCTCTTCTCTTTTCTATTTAGATTTGATATTGTCGTTGATGGTTACAGATAAAATTATCATTTCGTTACTGACATACCAAAAATGACATAGATATTCTCCAACACCCTCTTAGCCTTCTTTGTCCCGTTCACGGATAGCACCATTGCGGCTGTGCTGGCCTGGGCGATGTCTTGAGGCATCATCAGTCCAATGAAGTCAGGGCTCGGCAGCTCTGGTCTGAATGGTTCTCGGTTATGAATGCCACTAAGAAATCGGGAGAGTCAATAGAAAGCTGAGCATCATTCCCAGAAATCCTTCATGATTTTTACCATCCAGTTGCGACACCATTTGGTCGCGGTGTCAGGGCGCGGGGTCGGGTACAGATATATGTATTAGGAATTGACGAACAGGATAAGCTACAGTCAGGCTATCTACAGGTTCATAGACAAGACGCAGCTCGAAGAGCTGCAACAGGATCGGCGTTGGCGCAGATAGATATTGATGAAAGTAACGATGGATTAATAGTCGGCCCGATTACTGAAAGCGGCCTGATTTCCGAAAACGGAAGAATCCTTGTACATAAATAGGGACATCATGGCCATACGTTTTAGATGGCTAAGCACTCATTCTATTGTCAAGGTGTCTATAGATTCCAATATCACACTCTTCGTTATATAACCTCGTATAGTCCGGATTATCGACTCCCCGATTCCCCGATCCTGAGCTACCGCTCATTTCAATATCCATTTGCCAGTCTGATTCCTCTTTCTGGGGAGCTCAATATCGCTCTCTTTGTTCCTTTTTCTCAATTCGTTGATCGCGCCGCTCCATATCAGCTTGGTGGATGGGATCAGGCTCAGAATGTTGAAGAATCTGTTTTGGAGCCACCAAGTACTGTTTGCACTGGATTTCATCCAAGGGGCTTCGCTGCTCTGGCCATACTAGCTTCCGGTGTCTGACATTCAACCACACATCCTGACTGTCGAACCACTTACGTCCAACAATCACATCATGTTGTCCAAGATCAGCAATTAGAAAGGGTTGGTTCAAGAACCGCCGCCCATCAATGAGCAAGTGACAAATAATAGCATGGGTAATTGTTGAGCCAGTTCTTCCATCATAGCCCTTTGTTCCTATAGGCGTATCGAGTCGTTGTGTTGGGACTCCAAAGAATTTTGCTGATTCAACTGCTCTTTTGGTGTCCATAAAAAGATAACCATTCGCTCCAGTGTCAGCTAGGGTCGTCAGAGGAATGCTGATTCCATTGTAAGCTATCTGACTATTCACATTGAATCCTTGTCCTCCAATCAGTTGACTGAGATCCAATTCACCTAAATCGACACCATTTAGCCCCAGGTCGGAGACTTTCT
>JBDODA010000164.1:0-25275 GCA_039880815.1 Aspergillus intermedius | reverse complement strand
ACCAGATAGGCGGTTTTTCGCTCCGCCCGTCGTATGTTCCGTTTCGGGACCCCGTGGCACGTGGTCTGTTTTGACACGCGCGACCGCCTTTTTCCGACGTAAAATAGCAACTACTACTACTACTACTTTCCTGCTCCATCTCATTCTCCTGGACTATGCGCATTTCATTCCAGCGCCGTTGAATATTAACCTCGCTTCATGTGCGTCACTATCAATCTCGTCTGAACTTGTCTGAAGCTGGTCTATCTAGATCGGTACCGTCCCTTTGACCTCATCTCATAACTCACTTATCGTCCGTTGACGCTCTTCACGGATAACATCTGAAGGGTTGTAGAGAACTTGGTACAGTCCCAAGTACGTTTATCCAACGTACTTCGCCTATGGCACTGTCTTTGAATAATTTCATCTAACCTCGATATTGAGAGCGTGGCCGCGTATCACCCGTTTGTTTGCCATCGCTGTTGTCGAGTGATTGCCCATTTAACTCAGCGGGCCCTCGTTCGTTCAATTTCCACCGTCTTGAATTCTGATCTTTTTGTTCGATAAGTCAAGAACACCCAAGCACCAGCTTCTACGAGAGAAAGTGTTCGTGTCTAATCGTTATCGATTCTCCTCCATCAGGAAAATAAGTCATCTAGAAGAGATCTCCTCTGTTGCTCCGACCACGATACTCGTCACAACCGTTGAATCTACGCTTCCCCGAAATCGCTGAGATTATTCTCCGAAGTAGGCAGTTGAACACTTTTGTTTTTACCTAGGTCTCAACCTGTCACACGTCGCAACTCGCCGTTTCGTCGCTCGCTTCGTCAATGCTTTTTACCAACGCAAAAATACCTCGAAAGAGCTTTAGTAGAGAAAAGAATTCCAATGATTTGTTGGAGAAGGCCAGCGAGCGCACCCAACTACCCAAGAAGGGATTGGAAAAAAGTCTTCAGGAAGATCCTCAGATATGATGGCAAAAATAATGCCACCGGTGCCGCTGAAGAGCGCGATCTCAGCCAGGCAGACAGCGTCGGAAGAAAATGACCACGACGAAACCCAGGATATCGTACAAAGTGGCTACCCCAAAACTTCAGATGACGCAACATTCGAATACCTTTCCAAGAGTTGGTGCGCATGTAGAGCGTAGACCGAGCACACGCCGTGGAGTGAAAAGGGAATCTATCTAGGCAATGGAGGGTCTTTATAGGCATTTGTGTGACAGGTCCTAAGCCCCCATTTTCCTGGATTGCCTATATGGCATCATTTGACGCGTTGGCGTTGTTTGTCTGTATTGGCTGTTGGTGCGGCATTAAACCGTCACGCAAGCCAACCAGGATGTGAAATTATCAGGAATTTCAATTATCTTTGAAAGGCTATCTGAACCCTGCTTTGTCCATGCTGAAGTCCGTTCCAACAGTACCAAAGATCCATAATATTGCAAGCCTGCACAATCGGGTACCAATATTACATTGTGTATAAATATATTGGATTCTGCATTCGCTATCCGTGTATTTCTTATCCGGAAGTAAGCTATCTTAGTCTCCCTGCCTGGTTTCTGTTCGAAGACTGACCTTCAGTAGACCGCGGGGCGAAGTCTAGAAGACATTGACCGAAAGTTTCGTGACATCCCAAGTGTGTTGTCGTGCGTCAAGTACATGGAGACCGACCAGTCCATTATGGATGATGTGGATGCGGCCTGACTTGGCGAATGTTTTCAAGATATATAGTCTGTTTCTAGCACACCTTCTTTGTACACATTATCAACCTGTGTAGTTGTCAAATCTACCCCCCCCCGGGACTTTCTTCCTTCTTGGCACTGTATGGAGAGGAGTGGCGATTTGCATTATGATGTCTTTGTCTTATAGAGTTTTTTACACATTTACCTCTTGCGGACGATGTGTATTTAGAATGCCTTGGGGGCACTTTATGCCTCAGGCCAAAAAAGCCGGAATAAGCGGTCATCCCGCATGGGTCCCGTACGCAACATCTACACTCACGTCATCTCAAACCGAGGATATCAACCGCCTGCATCATGGTTCAGGTTTGGTAGGTAGGGGCTCATTCCCTGTATTTTGTAGTAATTAATCATCAAAATTCCCCTGAACAGCGACCGGTGCAGAGTGTAAGCAAAATACTGCTTAAGATGGACTGCTCGACATTGACTCTCCTAGAAAACGGGTCAAATGTGACGGGCAACAACCGAAGGTAGGACACTTTTTACTATCCGCCTGTATGTCTTATTCTGACTAGCTGGGAATGTAGTGTGGCAAGTGTGAACGCGCAGGCGTCGACTGCACCACGTCGGCCAAGCTGCGTCGAAGAACCACTCCTCGAGGGTACCTAACTCTTTTCCCTAACCTGTTATTGATTCCGCAGAGTACTGAACATCTATTAGTTATATTGAACCCACGCGGGAAACTATCCAGCAGCTCGATGATGAGTTGCAAAAGGCCCGCGATCAAGTACGTGATGTATCGGCGCAGGCAGAGGAATTGAGGGCCACCGTCGCCCGCCAGAATGAGGAACTAGAACATCTGAAACAACTGAATTCAAATACAAACAGTGTTACATCATCCCACAAAAGATCCTCCCAAGGCCCTGTGGTCGGTCATCTGGGACGGCTGGTCCTTGGGGACAGCAATGCGGAATTCTTTGCAGGTTCGACGACCGGTGTGCATTTCATCTTATCGGCCCAACAGCAGTACCAAAGGCGCTTTCAATGCTCTGACCACTTCCCTGAAGGTATCTTCCGTCTGCATGTTTTGAAAATGTGTCAGGAGAGGGTTCGAATGTGTTCGAGCGAGCCTGACCTGCACTGGATTGAGCCCCAGTTTTTGAATCTTCCCAACTTTGAATACGACTTCCTCTCCCAACAGGATCCTACCTCCTTTGAGGCCATCTTCGACCGGTTCCAACATTGTTGGGGCATGCTGTATCCGGTCCTCCTGTCAAAGCAATTTTTCGCGGCTCTAGGCCAACTCTTCCAAGGTATCCGGACGTCTTCTGACGTCTCCTTCTTACTTCAAGTCTATGCATTGCTCGCCCTCGATGCGTTCAGTCATCCTCGACCTCATTCCGACGTCTTGCATCACACCTTGACACAGTCACATTATGACAGGATATTGAGCGACCTCTTTGGACGAATGCCAAGTCGCGGTGACATCACAACCCTCCAGGCACTCTTGCTCTATCTGCTTTACCTACAGACCACATCGCAGCATTCCTTGGGTCTACGCATCTGTGGGATGGCGGTCAGGCTTGCGCAGTCGCTTGGCCTTCATCGTCATTCAAGACGCTTTCGCCGTATTCTGGGTGAAACAGAGCTGCGTAAGCGGCTATGGTGGTGTGTATATACTTGACGTGTACGGGCTTATTCTTCCCGCTTCTAATCGTGTCTGGTACTGACACCACACTAGGCAATTGAGTGTATTGTTCGGTCTACCACGGACCATTCAGCACGCCGACGTCGACGTTGATCTACCTTTCGATGCTGATTTCGATGATCTGCACTGCGAGCAACTATCTTATCCTCTCCCCGGAGAGACGACCTGTGTGGAGCCATTCATCCACTATATCCAACTCTCTCAACTATTGTCTCGCTGCTTGCAGCAGATGTACACAACGACGGACCGACGCGGTGCAGTTGGGAAGATCCAGCATCTCCAACGGGAACTGGATGTGTGGGGACAGAATGTCCAGGCTTCCCAGTCGGATATTGCTCTGATGGTAGAAATGGGAAAGGATGGCCCCGGAGAGACGTCCAGTTACATCTCGCTGTGGCTTTCCTTGCTGGCAGAATTCACTAGCATCCTCATTCATCGCCCAGCCTTGACCTTTAGCCAGGAGGAGCGACAGTTTGGCGAGAGCCTGGATGTTTGTGTGAAGTCAGCAACACAGATCATCGTGTGCTTCGAAAATGGAAGGGGGAACCACTTGCCTCAAATGTGGCCAGGTGGGTATCACCTTCTTTTTCAAAGTGCTCTAATGTTGCTCTACAGTTGCTGGATTAGAGGACCGCAGGACGCCTCCACATCACGGCCGTCATCGCTGAACATCGCCACTTCATTAGACTTAAGGAAACCGGTTCAAACCGCTATAGAGCTTCTCAAGCCCCAGTTGACAACCGCCCACGATATAACTTCAACGTCAGGACATTTAAATCCGGTGCTGTCACCAGAGGCGATAAGCGAGCTAAGCCAGGCATCTTCCTTTCTCCAACACTTGTACAATCAGTCTTTGCGGTCTGACTCGAGAACAATTGAACAACCGCTGTCTTTGGCACAGTCACCTGGCATGCCTATCCCGCATTCAATTTTTGCCAGCTCGCCTGCGCAAACACCTCGCTCGTTCGACTATCCCAGTATGCTCGACCCGATGAGTATAGCGACCGCTACGTGTACCCCCTTTTCAATCGACGAGGTAAATCGGATGGAGCCATTTGAATTCACGGATTCATTTTTAGTACCATGGGGGGATTGATTGCATATATATGTTCTAATTCACCTATCTGATTACGAAATATTTCTCAAACCAGACAGTACTCCCATGTGAAAAGGGTGAAGTGTAGATAACCGCAAAAATATGTACTGTAGAGTTTTGAGTAGTTTACCCAAAAGGGATCAATACCGTATTGTAACAACAATACAATCTTCCCCGCGCTGCTCTGAACCGCATCGGACTCAGACGAATGACGAAATAAAGTCTTGTATACCTCAGGGGTATAGATCCCTAATGAGATAATCCATCATTGACCCCTTAAACTGCTGGAGGTGCCCTGCGTGGATCAGAACAACCCTACCGTCTCCTTGTTGTACTCGGAGTAGGCGCTGTATCTCCGCGATTGACGTGACAGGCAATTCTCGCTGCTTGCGGTGCCGAACTGAACCAACACCTCCCGGTCGCAGACAACCACTACTATTCTTTCACCAGGCCGTTGGGGTACGTCCTGAGAAACAAAAAGGAAAAGCCACTTGAAAGGGCAGATATTGTCCCTTCCCCATTGATCACTGGGCTAAAACAACCTCCCTGAATGTCCTAGGTCTCGGCTATCTTTCTGCCTTCCGGTGGTTGGTCTACGGCCCCTTCCCTTCGCCCCCCTTTTTCCAGAGACGAGGCCGCGTGGCCAACGGTTCTATCCTCCGGAGATATCATCCAGGCTGTCCGATGATTGCGATCAAGGACTGCACGGTCAGATACAGACGGAGCCCGTCATAGCTTGTACCGGAACAAAAAAGCACGGATACCAACGAACCGTGTACACTTGCACGGATGGTCAGCTACGGATCGTACGCGGAGGTAGACAGGGAACGAAATAATATATTGCTTGCGCTTGATTGGAAATCGCATACATTCTTTTACGTCCGCTACGCCCATGAATAATGACCTCTACCTCAAACGCCGCAACTGATCGGACCGTCGATTTGAATGCTCAGTTTGGGGATCCGCCGAGAGACCATGCGCAATTGCCGGGGAATAATGTCTATAATGAAGAGGAGAATGTGCACCCGTGTGATGGGATACCGGGACATGAGCCGATTGCAGAGGAGGATGGACGGGACACGACACAACAGCAAGACGAGGTAGATGACTTTGGACTTCCGATTCGAGCGCGCCCTCGGCCACCACCGCAGCCCGCAAGTGAAGCCTCGGATGATAATGAAATATTTCATGATGTGGACAATAGCTCTTTAGAAAAAGACGGCAATACTCAGCTGGAAGGTCAAGAGAGGCAAAAAGCTGCGGGGAAGTCAGAACAACCAGGCAAGCCGGAAGAAGAACACAAAGTTACCACTCATAAAATTGGGACCTCTAGTGACTTAGCCCAGGGCAGTCCAGAGGGCCTCGCAGTGCAATTGCCTGTTCAAGCGCCAGTACGGGATAAGAAGGAGTCATTAGGGAAACACCCCATCATTTCACCGGAAAATGAGAAACCAGTCACTCCTAGCGCACTTACACAAGGTGTCCAGGATGAAAATGCCACACCCATTGCTGAAAGCACCATTGCTCCTAAACTCGAAGGGCAACGTGAAAAACGTCCAAATCTCAAGGCCTCTGAATGGTCACATCAGCGACTGGCCGCAGCGGATCAAGAATCGGATGATGATAAGAGCGAGGAGGAAGATGAGGGTGAGTGGAAGGAAATGCCTGCTCTCGGGGAGTTCGATGAGTACGACGATTTCGGTCGGCTGCTTGCTCGCGGAGCCAAGAGACAGGAGGAAGAAGAACATGCACAAAAGGGCTATAGTGGCGCTGGCAAGGGCTACACTCGTGTCCAGCTCGACGAGGATGCCCAGTCAGCGACAAGCTTGGACGAAGACACGAGCTACCTGTTCAGAGAAGCAGCAGGAAACTCAGCCGGTGTAGAAGGGGAAGAGCTGCGCGATCCGGACAGTCAACTTCAGGCCACGAAAGACATCCTAACCGAAGGTCAAAGGATAGCATATGTTGGGGTAACCAGACTGTCTATACATGAAATGTCATTAGATCTGGAGAATATACCCACGACCAAAGGTGCTAAAAAGGCATTGCAGAAGGGTAGGGACGCCACGAAGATGTGGGGACAAGCAATGATGGCACGGCTTTATGCGCACATGGAAATCGATGCTGCAGAGCAGATTATGATTGAGCAGTTGGCCCAACATGGCGTGCAGCCATTAGATCTTGTACCGCCCTTAATGCAGAATGCGCGAGTCAAGAACCCCATGGCGGAGGAAGACGAGCCCCCACGCGAGTCTATGTCCTCCGTTACCTCTCACGATGCTAAGGACAGCCACAAAGGTAGTGTCTCGACTGAAGTAAATCGAGATTCCGAGTCGACATCCCCTCCACCGTATGAGGCGACCAGAGGAGAAGATGACCTTCCAGAGGTTCAGTCCCCATCCCATATGCCAATATCGGCCAAGATCGATATCGACCTTCGATGGACAGTCCTCTGCGATCTCTTCTTGGTTTTGATTGCAGATTCAGCCTATGATTCTAGATCCCGAAGCTTGCTCGAGAGGGTTGGTCGGGTTATGGAAGTACCTTGGCTTCAGATCACTAAGTTCGAGAAACGGGTGATGGATGCTCTTGAAATGCAGGAAGCAGAGAATAACCAGGAACAATGGGACGAATCAGACCATATGGAGAAGCGTCGGAAGTCGGCCTTGAAGCGCAGATATATGGTCATGGGCCTGGCTACTGTAGGAGGCGGACTAGTCATTGGTCTCTCAGCTGGCTTGCTGGCGCCAGTCATCGGTGCTGGTCTTGCTGCTGGCTTTACTACAGTCGGCATTACAGGAACCAGTGCTTTCCTGGGAGGAGCTGGCGGTACGGCTCTGATCGCGTCCGGTGCTACATTGACTGGAGGCACAATCGGGCTGAGAGCTTCGCACCGCCGAACCGGTGCTGTCCGGACATTTGAATATCGACCGCTCCACAATAACAAGCGGGTCAATCTCATTATTACGGTGTCTGGTTGGATGACTGGCAAGGTCGATGATGTACGGTTGCCCTACAGTACTGTCGACCCTATCATGGGTGATATATATTCCGTTTTATGGGAACCTGAGATGTTGCAAAGCATGGGCCAAACCATCAACATTCTGGCTACAGAGGTAAGCTCCACGATCATGTGTGATATTCGTTGAGGCGTGCGGATTGAGATTGACAATGGACTAGGCATTGACCCAAGGTCTTCAACATGTTCTCGGAAGTACTGTTCTGGTAGCTCTCATGGCATCACTACAACTACCTCTTGTTCTAACAAAACTATCCTACTTGATCGATAACCCATGGAACGTTTCATTGGCCCGTGCGAACGCAGCCGGTCTTATTATGGCCGATTCCCTAATGGACCGCAACCTGGGCAAAAGGCCTGTGACCTTGCTCGGATACTCGCTTGGGGCGAGGGTCATCTTCTCATGCTTGAAGGAGCTCGCGGATAAGGGGGCCCAAGGGCTTGTTGAGAACGTCTATATGTTCGGATCACCAAACGTGGCGAACAAGGATGAGTATATCAAAGCTCGCAGCGTGGTCTCCGGGCGCTTCGTTAACGGCTACGCTTCCAACGACTGGATCTTGGGATATCTGTTCCGTGCAACCAGCGGCGGAATCATGCGTGTTGCCGGCCTTGCGCCAGTTGAAGGAATCCCTGGGCTAGAGAATTTCGATGTGACCCAGTTGGTCAATGGACATATGGATTATCGTGCAGCGATGCCCCGGTTATTGAAGGAGGTTGGATGGGAAGTGTTGAGTGAGGAATTTGCCGAAATCGAAGACCCTGACCCGGAAAGCCATGGCGAGCGACAACGGGAGTTGATCCGAGAGATCGACGAAGCCCGTAAAGAAGCAGAGATGAAACCGGAGAAGAAGCGATTTGGACTGTTTAAGCGAGGGAAACTGGCGCAAAAGAAGGGGTGGGAGACATACGATGTCGAGCGCAACAAGTCTATATCTCGTAGCTCGACTGATAGCGCCGGTACCGGGTCTGTCCTGTTTGACATTGATGCTATCAAAGCTGAACTAGCTTCGGAGGCCATTGAAGTTAAGCAGCTGGAGTCGACCCTTCCTCCGATGAAGTTAGATTTGAACTCTCCAACCGGATCTCCCACTTCACCTTTATCCTCTGATGTGAAAGCGAAAGAGAAAGAAACGACAAGCGCAGGACCAACTCAGCCAACACCGGAACCAGCTTCTAATCACAAGTCACCGCCCCCTGATTTGCTCTCTGATCCGCACGAGGAAGAGGGAATTGAAATGACCTTTGATACTTCCTACGACGAGGACACGCTGCAACGTTCGCACTCTGCGTTCGAGCCAACACACGACAGCAACCATGACCCATATCCTACGAGACCGGAACTGCGATCCTCCGCGACGATGCCGGTTGGTGTTGGAACGGGTGTTGGCGCCGGTGTCGGTGCCAGTGCTCTGGGTGCATTAGCTATGGAACCTAATGCTTGGGCGGAGCATGACTTTGGGGGTGGCGAAGAAGATGAAATGGAATTGAGCTTTGAGTGAGCGTTATGTTATACATTTTCGAGGTATTAATCTGTTATATAAGGCACAAGGTTTTCTACGGCGTTTTGGGATTACGCTTGTTTGATATACGTTTTGAAGCATGATGCTAGCACTCACTATTATTATGTCAATTGTATTGTATTATTTCATGTCTCTAGGATACTCCATGGTGTCGTATGGAGTCGGGGAGTCGGCGCCGGATAGAGTTGCGGTTTGGATCCAGCATACAGAGAGAGATGGACTTACCAGTAATCAACTAGAAGAATACGAGTATCAATTTCACGCCTTTTCAGCTTCAAAATCTCAGGTTCAACCGACACGGTTTCACCATTTTCGCATTTCAGCCGACCAAATCCCAATTTCGCCCGTTGAGCTGTCGGATCTAATCTGCCGCTGCGGAGAAACGCCTAGCTCGCGTGTCACGCGCGTTCTCTCGCTCTCTCTTTCGTCCCTCTCTACCTGCATAAGTCACGCCTGAGGAGAGGCTGATTGAACGTCGTTTAAAACACTCTTCAAATCGTCAGATATTCTGGTTCGTCCTACTTCTTTCTGGTAGTTAGCGATAAGCACTGATTATTTCCGAGCTAGTTGAGACCGCGCGGTGCTCCGACAAAAGCACCCTACGGCAGTACTACGATCGAACTACCTCTCCTCAACCGGAAACCAGGGCTGTCAGCCACTATCGAACAATTGATTGTTTCGCTCGAACGTTCATCCGGTCTTTGTACGACGTTGCTTCCGCGATCACCAGTCATTCACCATGGGGACTCGAACGAGACCAGACTCGAGCTTTTCAAAGAACTATCTTACGACGAGGAACTACACGGGCAAACATCTCTTGTCGACGTTCAATAACGAAGCAAATAAGCCGTCCAGGCCAGAGAGACGCGAACCCGGTATCGACGATGCGCCGATTAGCTCCAGCGACGACGAAGTGGAAGTAGGAAATCAGGATATCGTCGATATATCAGATCTTGAGGAAGACAAGGAATTGAAGGCTCCGGGGAAGCAGAGTTTGGAGGATAAGCTGGCGGAGAGTAGTGCGCCGCGACGGAGTGGAAGGGCGTCGGTGTCAAAGCAGGACGGAGAAGATAAACCGGCGTCGAGCTCCCAGGAAAAGACTCGAGCGAGGACTTCGAGTGCTATGGAAGACCCTGATACTTATTATCTTGATTTATGGGGTTCGTCACAGAACGGCAAGAGGCGGAAAAATGCCCAATTTTCAAGCCAGAGCAGAGTCTCCAGTGGATCTTCATTTCAGGACCACAAACCGACATCGAAACCGCAGAAGAGCAAGAAAGGATATGGGAAGAAATCTCCACAGGAGAAAAAGAAAAAGAAGGAAGAAAGCAGCTTCCAGATGCCGAGGGAAATCGACATATCTAGCCCGCCTCCGTCTAAGACTCGTGCGAACGGGAAGACCTCCGAGTTCAAGAACCCGCCCGCTCTTCCGAATAGCATTTCTTCGGATAATGACCCTCAGTTTGCAGACGCTTTGGATTTATTGTCGCAGGACGATGCATCGCCACTTAGCTCCCCGATCAACACCCCTTCAACTCCGTCATCAGCGTTCAATTTCGAATTTTCGCAGGCAGATGAGGAGATCACGCAACCCAAGAGTGCTTTATGTCCTATGTGCAAGGAAGAAGTCGACCCCGAGGCTCTTATGAGATTCGAAGCACAGCCAAAGCAGCGTTTTCGCGATCAAATGGGATTCTGTGAATCACACCAGACGTCTACGGCCGAGAAGGAATGGAAGACCAAAGGGTACCCGACTATTGACTGGGATACTTTTGATGAACGGATTAGTGGCCATTATGATGATCTGGCGAAACTCCTGGTTCCTGAGTGTTCGTCGTATTACAGGAACCTTCTTGATAGTGCTATGAAATCAGGGAAAGCGAAGAATTTCCGGCTTACTTTGTCCGGTGATGGATTGGAGGATATCTCGTGCGGCTACTATGGGACACGAGGATCTGGTAAAATGTACTGTTCTCTGTCCTCAACCTCAACCGTTAGAACATGGCTAACATAATGGATGTAGGTTGCAAGCTGTGACCACGCATTTCGCTCCTCAACTACGTCGTCTCGCAGCCGCCGACCACATCGTCAAGACAGCTGGTGTTGCTGGCTACGCGCAAGCTGTCCTTGTCCCAGAATTGGCTGTTCGACTCGTCAAGGAAGACATGAAAATCGATGACGACCAATCTGCTCGACAGATCTTACGAGAAAGCATCGGAATTGGTGAGAAACTGAACGCTCAATTGAACGATGTCGTCCCGGTCCCCGAACTGGATGAAGACAAGGAGAACGTAGCCGCGTGAAAAGCATATATTGTTGTTGATTGAGCATATATACCCCATTTTACGTTATTTATGCGGTTCAGAGCCTCTATTTGAAATCGGCCGGAATCTCTTTTATCTTTGTGTCAGGCAAGCTACTTTTAACTAAGTGTATATAATTGCATTCGAATCTCTGGGTATTATGGCCAATTGAGCAATTAGAGGATAAATAAAGCGATTGGAGCAACTTCAGCTTCCTAAATTGTACACTTTGGTACGGAATATTCCGTCAAGCACGGACAGCTGGCGATAACGATTGATAAGGCCGGATCACATCAGCGTCTCCGCATCTCCAACTCTTTCAGCTCCGCCAGCTTTCTCTCCTTCAACTTCGTCCATGCAGTGCCATTTTGAAGCCATTCGTTTCTAGATCGGAGTGAAGCTGCTGTGAATTTATTTTCTAAGATGAAGGAGAAAAAGATGGCTCCTTTGGAGTCCTCACCCCTCCTTCTTGTCCATGTCGCCCCGCAACGACAGCGATATCCCCACAATACCTTACGTCGTATCCTCGGTTTGCTTCTCTCCATCGTCCTTGTTCTACTCCTGGTCCCGTATTCCTTTTTGTCCTATTTCCCTTGTTCTCGTTTAATTCCACACTCGTCATGGCCGCAGGGCTATGGTCTTTCCTACGAACAGTTGCAAGCAATCCTCACGAGCACTCCATCCGCGGCCAAGGCACGTGAATGGAGTTCGTACTACACGGCCGGTCCTCATCTCGCTGGAAAGAACCTGAGCCAGGCGCTCTGGACTCGCGAGAAATGGCAGGAATTTGGTGTCGAGGATACCATCATCGAGGCTTACGAGACCTACCTCAACTACCCGGTTGACCATCGCTTGGCACTACTGAAGAAGACCGAGACTGGAGCCACTGAGGTCACCTTCGAAGCGTCGTTGGAGGAAGATGTTCTCGAAGAGGACCATACGAGCGGTCTTCCCGATCGCGTGCCTACCTTCCACGGCTACTCGGCTAGCGGGAATGTCACTGCCCCATTTGTTTTTGCGAACTTTGGCACATTCCATGACTTTGAAGACCTTGTCAAGGCGAATGTCGATCTTAAAGGCAAGATTGCGATTGTCAAGTATGGTCGCATCTTCCGTGGATTGAAGGTGAAGCGGGCGCAGGAGCTTGGTGTCATCGGTGTGATTATGTACGATGACCCGCAGATGGATGGCGAAATCACGGAGGAAAATGGCTACAAGGCGTATCCCGAGGGTCCTGCCCGGAACCCCAGCGCTGTGCAACGGGGAAGTACACAGTTCTTGAGTAAGTGCAGCAGAGCTTCCCCCACCCCATGGTGGAACCGTCCAAATTAACAATAGTGTCTGATATAAAGGCTTTGCTCCTGGTGATCCAACCACACCTGGATATCCATCCAAGCCTGGCTGTGAGCGGCAGGATCCGCATGACTTTATTCCGTCGATTCCCTCCGTTCCAGTCTCCTACAAGGAAGTGTTGCCTCTCCTAAAGGCTCTCAATGGCCACGGGCCTAAGGCGACGGACTTCAACGAATGGTGGCAGGGCGGTAGACTCGGTTACAAGGGCGTCGAATACAACATCGGACCTACTCCTGAAGACGTGGTCATCAACCTCTACAACCAGCAGGAATACGTGACGACGCCGTTGTGGAACGTTATCGGTACCATCAAGGGCATCATTCCGGACGAGGTTGTGGTCCTGGGTAACCACCGTGATGCTTGGATCGCAGGTGGAGCTGGAGACCCGAATAGTGGCTCTGCCGTCCTCAACGAGGTGGTCCGCAGTTTTGGTGAGGCTCTCAAGGCAGGATGGAAACCTCTGCGGACGATTGTTTTCGCCAGCTGGGATGGTGAAGAATACGGACTGCTGGGCTCGACCGAGTGGGTGGAAGACAAGCTTCCCTGGCTCTCGAAGACGAATGTTGCATACCTCAACGTGGACGTTGCTGCTAGTGGCACTAATTTCAATCCACGGGCAAGTCCGCTCTTGAACGATGTCATCTACGAAGTCACTGGATTAGTCCAGTCACCCAATCAGACCGTCGAAGGCCAGACTATTCGGGACGTTTGGAATGGTAAGATTGCGACCATGGGTAGCGGCAGTGACTTCACCGCGTTCCAGGACTTTGCTGGCGTTGCCAGTTATGATCTGGGCTTTGGTCGTGGACCAAATGACCCAGTTTATCACTACCACTCCGACTACGACAGTTTCGACTGGATGGACCGTTTCGGAGATCCCGACTGGCTCTATCACGAAGCTGCCACAAAGTTATGGGCGCTGTCTGCTGCCAAGATCGTCGAAACTCCTGTCTTGTCTCTTAATGCCAAGGAATACTCGCTTGGTTTGCAGACATATCTTGAAGCGGCCAAGAGAACTGTAAAGAACCTGCCGGTTGGTGCAGAATTTGACTTCAAGCCCCTGGACGACGCCATCGCACAATTTCAGGCCGTTGCCGCCGCGTTTGACGCATACGCCGAGGAGTTGTCATCCAAGATTGACGAGGATCTTCCCTGGTATCTGTGGTGGAAGAAGGTACAGCTGTTCTTGCAGATCCGCGCTGTGAACAACAAGTACAGAGAGATCGAGCATCAATTCCTGTATCAACCGGGCCTTGATGGACGGAACTGGTACAAGCACGTCGTGTTCGCGCCTGGTATCTGGACTGGATATTCGGGCTCGACGTATCCTGGTTTGACGGAGAGTTTGGCGGCAGGAGATGTGGCCAATGCAAGGGTGAGTTTGATTCTTTGTCATTCTTGTTGATTTGAAAGTTGCTAACAATGGTCTGCAGAAATGGAGCTTCATCATTGAGACGCGGATCCAGGCCGCTACCGAGCTGTTGCAGTAGAACGCTGAGGGTCCCTGGTTATGCTGCAATGTTTTCTTGATGTAAATGTGAAACAGATCAAACGATGAACTATAGCATGCATCTCCCTCGTGTCCAGTATCTTGGGCAATTGGGGTTTTGGTTATGATTAGCTGGAAATATCATGAAAATTGGTCTTTTTTTTTTTTTTTTACTTTTTTGGTATATGTAGTAGCCATCCCATGGAACAATTCCGGCGAATTCATATCTGCATACGACAGATAGAAACCGTAAGCATTGTCGGTCGCATGTCCACCTCGCTTAGTATACATTAGACTACAGATGCAGTTAGTCTCTTGCATCCGCCAGGGACGGCCCGACAGGTGAAATGTAATCTTATCTTGTTGACCGATACTATGGACTCCAATTCGAGGTTACGTCCAAGTGATCCTTTGATTTATCGCTCCTCTCCGCTGCAACTCCGACTATCCGCTGACAAACCCTTGCGGTTGACTCGAGCACTCTTGAAATATTTTCATCTTTTTCTCTTCTCTTTCTCCCAAGTGCATATCTGTGAATATTCATGGTCTGTCCGGCTTGCACTGGTTTAGTTGCTCCCTCCATGCCGACTTGAAATATTTCTCTTCCTCGGCTCCGACAGGATTAACCGAAAATGATGGAGAGACGGCCGAAGCTGCCCGTCCAGCAGCTGATTGTTCTCTGTATGTCTATACAATATTGCTCTGCTTTATCTTCAGAAGCTAATAAGGTTGCAGCAATATGTCGTTTCGCGGAGCCTGTCGTCTTGACTTCGGTCTTGCCTTATCTTGTATGTCTTCTATCCTAGGTTTTCATGATGATCCTCTCCCTGACAGTCGAGTCGCAGCCTGAAATGGTCGAACATTTGGGCATCCCCCAAAACGAAGTCGCAAAATGGGTAGGCATCACCTCCGCCATCACAGCCGTCTGCCAATGCGCCATGGCCGTCCCCTGGGGCACAGCCTCCGACTACATCGGTCGAAAACCCACCATCCTCGCTGGTCTCATGTTCACAATGATATTCTCGCTGGTATTCGGTTTCTCACGAGACATGGCGACGTTACTCTGGGCCCGTGCGTTGCTGGGCCTGATGAACGGAAACGTCGGGATTATCCGAACAATGGTCGCGGAAATGGTTCCGGAAAAGGAATTGCAACCTCGGGCGTTTAGTGTTATGCCACTTGTATGGACGATAGGGACGATCTTTGGGCCAGCGTTTGGGGGATCGTTGGCGAGGCCGGCGGAGAAACATCCGAGTATATTTGGGGGGTCGAAGTTTTGGGAGAAGTATCCGTTTCTCTTGCCGAATTTGGCGTCGGCGTGTCTTTTTGTTGTTGGGATTGCGACGGGGTTTTTGTTCTTGCGGGAAACGCTGCAAGCAAGGCGAGATAAACGCGACTATGGTCTTTTACTGGGGCAGGTGTTGACGCACCCATGCACTTCGCGCAGAAAGTGCGTCATCTCAGAGGTCGAGGATGATGAGAGGAGGGCTCTGCTTGGTGAAGAAGGTGACGATGACCAGGCGGTCAGACAGCCAAAGCAGAAGCTCGCTAGGCGAAAAAGCTGGCGCGAGGTCTTTTCCACCCAGTCCACTCTGGTTCTAATGGCCTACGGCATGCTGGCGATGCACAACATGGCCTTTGACTCGCTGCTCCCAGTATTCCTTCACTTCCCCGAGCAGGAAATGGACGGAAACCCAGACGTCCAATTACCCTTCAAATTCATCGGCGGATTCGGCGTGGAATCCCAAACAATCGGCTTTTTCTACACCCTAATCGGCATCTTCGGCATGTTCGTCCAATTCTTCTTCTTCCCCACCGTCGCAAAACGGTACGGAGTCCTCAACATCACCAAACTTGTCTACCTAGTTTTCCCCGTTGTCTACTTCATAACGCCTTTCACTGCGCTCGTCCCATCCGCATTCCGCAATTACGTCGTGTTCCTACTTATGCTTACGAAACTGTCCGCGACGATTTTCAGCTTCCCGTGCTGCACGATCTTGCTTACGAATTCTGCGGCGAGTCTTAGTATTCTGGGGACGCTGAATGGGGTCGGGACGAGTGTTAGTGCGTTGGGGAGGGCTGTGGGACCGGCTATTGCGGGAGCTACGTTCTCATTTGGGGTTAAGAGGGGATATGTTATTATCCCTTGGTGGACGTTGACTGTCATGGCTGCTTTGACGGCGGTGCCGACGTTCTGGATCGAGGAGACGGATGGTTTTAGAGGACATAATGCAGACGAGGATGATGATGATGAAGAGGAGGCTTCAGAATCTGGGGAGCATGACCATACAGGTCAACAGCGTAGATAATAAGCACTGCTAATGACTGGGATAAATCTCATGTCTTTTCTTCATGATTGTTATGCTATGGATGATTATGACGTTTATCCAAATGAAATACAAGGTCTATTCCGTTTACTCGATCTTTCCTACCATAATAAGCTCGCCATTCTGCTGTCCTGATCAGATACTCTCCAAAGTGAAACGGCGAAGAGTATCAACTTGACCACTGGAGCTTTCGCAGATTGGGACACGAGTGTTCCAACACTTACAGACTGAGGAGAGATGATGTCGGTCTGAAATATATGCGATGACCAATTCATGTTCGATCGATTGACGAACCAGTCTAGAAATATGCAGATTCATGCCCACAGCTAGTGAAATCTTGAAGGCAAAGGTTCTAAACCATTCTACCCCGTGACCCTAAAGAAGGCATGGGAACAAGGATTTAACCTGACCCTTGATGGAATGCTCATCACAGAAGCCCCGAAACTGCAGATTCTAACCCCGGGGAAAGAAGCAGGTTCAATAAGCCATAGGGGTAGGGTGTTACCATCATTAGGGGTAGGGGAAGTAGGAGACTGGGGCTCAGGTTGGGGTCCAGGAAGGCGATTGATTATTTAGACGTTGTGGTGTCGGTGCGAGTAACAACCAGGTTTCTGCAAATCAAATTGGGGTGAGTGAGGCGGAGCCCAAACCGCAAAGTGTATCGTCCGTCAATTACCTTCTACTTCTATGAGTCTACCGTCAAGATCTACTCTACTTATCCGGTTTTAAAAGACGGGAATCTTGCTTACTATACTATACTGGTTTTCGGTTGCCTGATGGATTATGATGCTTATCTTCGCCTGGGAGTCTCCGCTATCAGAAATGCACAATTTTGGGCCGAGAGAAAGACATTGCTTTTCAGCGAGGCAAATTATCGACGCAAGTGCTTATCGTCTTCATCCAGTAAGCTATGAGAGCTTCAGAGGGGCATATTTGCTCTAGGCGAGAACAGAGCCGTTAACGGATTATTAAGACGAAATGAGACAACAATCAACATAACCAAGCTCTTCCCAACAATCCTGAATAGTGATGCTATTCCTCACGAACTAGCTAAAGTATTTAATAACCTGGAGCCTTTGGTTGATGGACTCCCGGAGGCCAAGCCCGACTTCATTTATGGAACGTCCCCGGCCCAAGTGGACTCACACGTACTCCAGGAACTAGGTAGTTTCATAGTACCTTCTACACGGGATAGTGTGCCCGTGCTCCCTAACTTTTCCCTTGATGCCATGGGTGCGGAGGTCTATCTATTGGTTTTAAAGCGGCGAGCTCCCTATAGCGGACCTTAGGCGCCAGAGCGATACATCATACCAACCAAATTCATGCATTCTTATTAGGTCACCCTAATTTCCAGTCTCTTAAACAGGGTCTTACGGCGCTGCACAACGTCAGGCTATGGGCGAAAGAGCAGAGAGAAAGGATTATTGAGACTGCGAACAGCCGGGTAGATGCCACGACTCTCAGTCGATCGCCATCATCTTCTGACACCTCTAGTGAGGCATTGGCTGGCTGTCAATCAACTGACGGGCTCGTTGAGTCCGTTATAACCACTACCAAGCGAAAGCTGCAAGCATTGGAAACGCTGCCAGTTAAGAGACTCAAGAGGAAATGATATTGCAAGTGGATGTGTTGTCCCATACGCAATGCATCGTTCGCTTCTTCATTGTACAAATAAAACGACACCTAGGGGCTCTGCCTCTTCCAAGTTCCTTACTGTATACGCCATTCCGGACGTAAGTGGTATCAGATACGATCAGGTATGCATAATTGAAGTCTTATTTGCTTGCACTTGAGGTACAGTCCCATTATTCCTCCACATCAGAGTAAAATCACACAATCAACCCCAATCAACCAATCAAGCCCCCTTCCCCAAAACCTCCTTCCCAAAAACCACCACACCATACGTCGCCAGAATACTTAACCCAACCGGCACCATCTTACCCCCCGTCTTAATTGCCCTGGGAACCGAGCTACCACCTAACACAACCGACGCCAACAAACTAAGTTCTTCGCCGAGTGTCTCGCC
Source organism: Aspergillus intermedius (assembly GCA_039880815.1). Taxonomy (NCBI): domain Eukaryota; kingdom Fungi; phylum Ascomycota; class Eurotiomycetes; order Eurotiales; family Aspergillaceae; genus Aspergillus; species Aspergillus intermedius. Next base: position 6,774 of record JBDODA010000164.1, on the reverse strand, counting down.
ATTCCGCAGTCGCGAGTAACTGTACATGTAAAGCGCGCCGACAGAGAGCCCTGCTGCGATGGAGGGGATGGAGCCTGTGCGGGCGTAACCGATTACGCCGCCGAGGGAGGTAAGGAGGGAGAGGGTTAGGGCGGAGTTTGTCGGGATGGATTGTGGTTGAGACTGGCGGCATGTTAGTCCGAATTGAATTGAAAGGAGGGCAGCAGAATTACCATTTTGTGCTGTTGTTGTATTCTTGCACAGCCCTGTTCTTGGGTGAGGTTGAGATAGGAGGGATCTACGATAAACAGCGGAAAGGTGGAGGAGACTCAAGGTGGAGTGCTATTGACGGAGATCAGATTAGTAATTACGGAGCTGAGCGGAGTTAGCTAGGGCATTTCCATTTTCGGAGTACTTCGTACGTGCATGGAACACTGCTCGCCTACCAGATATCTCAACGCTTTATGCCATTTTCCCCTATAAAATGGGTACTCCTGACCGTCAGTGAGCAATATCAATGAATTCACTCTCATCAATTCCCGTCTGTTTCCTGGCTAAAATCCTCGCGAGCAAGCTGTCGCATACATGAGTATGTACATTGTGCGCTTATTGTTTCTGTCACCAAGCTTACTGTTATACAGTTGGACTTCACACTAAAAAAGCTGATCCCTGAAAAATCAATCAAGGATTGTCGAGACAGTCTGCGAAATGGTATCTTGTGGAATTGATTGGAAAATTAGTTGCTTGGATAAAGATACCCTATACAGATCTGTCCACCTACCGCTAATTCTAGAAGAGGACAGACAGAAGATGTAAGCATAATCCTGCTTAGTATAATTGCTATTCTAACTACCACAAGTCGTTGCCTTATAGACGCAATCCCAGAGGGCAGGCTTCCAGCAACGGATGAATGATGGAAGTACGACGTCGAGCTATTATCCTGGCTACCGCATCTTATTGGAACCCGTATTATTTATACTATAACCCACTGAGACATTGCTGAGACTATCAGAGGCTGAAGTTAACTACGCACCAGTACAGTCCAAACTAAAGCATTTATTGCCTATCTTACAACTCAGAGTATCATTCCGGTGGCCTACCTTTGCAACGCGAGATGAACTTACAGCTGAACGAAGGCAAGCGATGCATGCATGCGATGCAGAAAGGTATGCGCAGGATTATCCTCTCGATAGCAACGTGTTCACACACGTAGAATAGATAAATGCAAAAAGATGTTCGAATCTTCCTCCCATCGACGATCAGTCTCCTTCAGAAACAGTTGATGACCAACTCACCAGCAAACACTGATCATGGCCAGGCCTTGTGTTCCTCATTGGATCGATGTTTTGGTCGCTCGGGTGAGAAAACGGTGCATTGACCGGCAACGCCAGCGAAAATGATGTGTTAAAGAGCCTGTTTCAAGAAGCTGAAGCATCCTCTCTTGTTCTTTCTTTGCAAGCAGCACCGGGTTTCGCCAAACTACTGACAAATCAGGGCAGAAAGTAGACAGGAAGCGGAAAAATAAACACACGCTCACATGAGTCCAGAGAAATATCAAATAGAGAAACAAGGAAAAGAAAAAGAAGTCATAGCTAGAATTGACATGTGTCGAACTTAGCTGGAGTCCGTGGTCCATCTCTGGTTCCGGCCAAGATCGTGGACCGGTCATCGTATTGAAAAAGCTCCTCCATTTCCATAATTATCTCGACCAACACCGATGCGATGTTTAATCCGTTGGATCGAGCGTCGTATTGTCCGTATCTCTTATAGTCCCGACGATTGTAGACGGAGGGGCCGTCTCCACTGTTGTGTCTCCCTGGCGGTTGGGAACGAATGCGTACCTTGGCAGTCCAGCCATCTTCTCCTCCGGACTGATCTCGTTATCAGAATACACCAATCGGGCTTGCTTCGACTTGTCTTTCTTGCTGGTCTTCTCCTCCGTCGCTTCTGCGGGCTTGGCGGCTTGATCGTCCGGGGCGGCTCCGGGCGTTGGTGTCTTGTCCGCACCGGACGCTCCAGGTGGAGTCGGCACAGGGTGGCCCATGTGCATCTGCTGCATCTGGTAGGAATTGACCTGTGGAGCACCGAAACTGGGTCGTTGTGGGAGGCTGGGAGCAGTCGGAAGGCTACCGGACCGTGGCGTAAATCCTGGCGTAGTTTGCGGGGAGGCGGTGTTCTGGGGTACTTGCGGTTGCGGTTGTTGTTGTGGGAAGGGGGAAGGAGTAGGAGTAGTCCCAAAAGCCGGGAATGGTTGGCCAGGTGTTCCGGCCTGAAAGGACTGTGGAGTATATTGCGCTGGGAATTGCGGTTGACCTCCAGGAGAGTAGTTCTGGTAGACCGGACTGGCTGTCTGCTGATAAGGCTGATTAGCAGTAGCAGCAGCGCCATATGGTTGCGGGTATGAGAAATGTTGGTTGGCAACAGCGGGACTCTGCGGTGATTGACCCTGACAAGTCAGCATAACAGTATCTCAAAAGGTAGGGGTTAAACACACAAATCCAGGCGTAGTAGGCGTCTGGCCAGCCCCAACCGGAGTGCCTTCAGCGCTACTCCCGTTTATAGCCTCTGCCCGTTTCGCCCTATGCTCCGCCAAACGCTTCTTCATCTCCGACACGCTCTCCACCTTCGGTTTCTTCGCCGACGGCTGACCCGTTCCCGTTCCCGGCGGTGGGTTCCCCGTCACAGCCTGCCGCTCCGCCTCCGCCTGCTGGAACTGCGTCAAAACGCGCTGGTTATGGCTCTGGATGATGTCCTCGGGAACACCCTCCATACCGAAGATCTCGACGTCCAAACCCGACCGATTGGGAAGCGCATTATCGACAGCGGAGAGTTGTTCCTTGTGGACTTGACTCATGTGCACCGAAAGTCCTAATTACGTAGTTGTTAGCAACACGCGCACAATGAAGCCGGAAACGAGAAAGGGAGAAAAAACCAACCTCCTGCAGTATTTAGCCTTCTCCCGCATCGTTCACATTTAAAGTGCTTTGCCTTCTGGTGCGATATGAGAATCTTGAGATCTTCAAAATCGCGCTCGCAGTAATAGCACCATGGGCGAGCAAGAAGCTCTTCGAGCGTCGGTCCTCGTCGCTTCTTTCCCATTGCTGCGGTGAGTCTTCTTTTCGTTTGGAGCCGAGATTAAGCTTCGAGCTAGACGGGGGATTGATGGTATGGTGCGATTGAGAGAGTACAAGGGCGGCCGTGACATTCAACGCGTGGAGGAATCGGACTGAGTCGCAAAAGCGGATGGCGAAGGGAGATTAAGATCACGTGATGCTTACGTGATGTCATTGACCCTAACTAGTTAGTTACTATTCGAGAGGGTAGGTGGCATCGACTCGTAAAGCGGGTCCCGCCACGCGCAAGTCACCTGACCATGTGGAATTTGATAATACCGCTAGTAGGTAAAATATTTAAATACCTGTAAATCCATTGAATTTCACTCCTTTAATTTCATCTTCTTCCTCCGGAATTCTCGATTGCTAGTTCTTAAGTACTTAGCAACTACTCAACCACTACTCAAAATACTGATGTGACGGTTAGCAGGCGGCCGAAAAGGGCTACTTCGGTGGCCGTTTTTCGAGTCCTGCTAACCAAGTCCCGTCTTGGCATCAGGGGAGTGTATTCCCACGGCCACAGGCTTTCCCTCCACGCCAGGCCTCTTGACGCTAGTCTCAAATGGGACTTTTGTTGCTATTTTGTTAACATCATCTATCAGAACGCTTTCGCTGCGGTCACAAAGGGTAGCCAGTTTTGGCTCCCCTTGACCATCATGTTTTCTCAAATTTATAAATCCCATTGTGCTGACTGTGTCTTTCTCTGCTTCCATCCTTTCTCCTATGCACATCTCTTGGAGCACTTCCCATTCTTTGGGGTCTCTTCATCCATAGAACCGCTGTTATTCTTACCTTTTTTTATCTTCTACTCCAGACTTTCTTTTTGTTTACCAGTTTCCTGTGGGCTGTGTCAACCATGGCGCCTCACTCCTGACCGGTCGGATCCGACGACAAAGAGAATCAGACCGACGCCAGCTCCGACCTGACTGAGATCTTTTCAGACAACGACTCTGATAGTGACTCCATTAGCGACCCGGAATTTGATAGTGAAGATTCAGATGATGAAGATGAACCCGACGACGATATCTCTGATGATGAGGGCCAGCTGCCATCTGAACACTATTTGGCCCAAGCAGAGAGCTTGAATGTCTCTCAGCTTCAACAGAAGCAGTACAGCGACACCACTCAGGAAAGACTCGATGAGACCCGCATGTACTGGAATAGGTAGATAACTCTCTTGGTCATCAAATCATGTTGAAAGCTCACTAGTGGCTTCCTGGTAGATATTGTCGGTATATTGGCGTCGACCCGGTACAGCACTGGCAGTGGATCTCAGACTCAGATGAGACGGTCCGTTTTCTGTATGCATTTTTTGGCTGGCGGTGTGACATCTGTTGTGGCAAGAATGGTCGGCACTGCCCAGGCATTAGATACAAGAGCTCGCTTGAGTCATTCTGGAAGTCGTGGCATCTTGTTCTGAAACAGGAGACGGCGTCAGGGCTGAGCAAAGATATAATTGTCAAGGTGCAAGATGTGAGTATATAATTTCCCTTCTGCTCTGACCAAAGAAGGAACAGCCACCAATGAATGTCTAGGTCATTGCCATTATTGCCAAAGAGAAGAGCCTTGAGCTCAACTGGTGACCAAAGAAGAACATGTATATTGAAGATGTTGCTGAGTTTGCACGCGTTCTCTTGACTACTACTGAGATGACATTTGACTGCAGCTGGCAGCGCATTCAGATCCTTTTCTTCTGCCAGCTTGCAGCCATCACTGCAAGCCGTCCAGGGGCGCTCCTCTACCTTCGCTATCGGGATATAGCGCTCACCCTGATCTGAGATCCAGAAGGCGGACGCCCTCAATTATTTATTTTCTTGAAGCCGGACTTCACGAAGAGATTCCTTGGGAAGAAGGCTGTGTAGGTGTTCTTATTCTTGTAGTTCCTTGGGAGCTGGTGGGCTGACAGAATTGGATAGGAATGAGTTCAAGATTCCAGAAATTATCTTTGATCCAACTCTGGTCCTCAGTCCACATGTATGCTTGCTGAGTATGCTCTTTCATATCAAAGGCTTCAAGAACATTTCTACAACTGGGCCAGTGCTGGATAGCCCAGAGAAACTTTACAGCCTTGGGGTTTTGGATGGCAAGGGGCAGCAGGAACTGAAACTAAAGGATGAAATACTAGATAAATACATTTTCTGCCAGGTGGAGCGGGAAACTGCTGGGTATCAAATTGCCTTGGAGAAGAGACTGACCGCGTCTGTGATACGATCACGGATGCGTTGAGGAGGCGAGATCACAGGCTTTGATCAAGTTGCCAGGCCGTACCTTCTTCGATATGCTGGAGCCAAGGAATTCAACAGCAGTGGTGGGTATTAATGAGCCCTTCAGCTAGTTGAGTAGCTAACCCTATGGATAGAAGAAGTTACCGATGCCCTCCAAAATGTCATTCTACAGCATGCAGATATCCGCACCTTCGTCCGGCATTATGAAGTGGATGTTGATGTTGACATTCAGGGAATTATCCGCAAAACAGGTTCTCAAACCCCATTTGTGCGATTTGCGTGCTCGTTGAGCGCCTCAATTGACCCAAACTGACTGTATAAGCTCTCTCCTGAAGAATCCAAATCCCTCAATTGGCTCCCTGTGGTTCGTGCACGGCAGGACACAGTAAACAAATGCAGGCGGAAATGGGATGACCGCCAAGCCAAGTTAGACCGTGCCAGTATAGCATATCAAGCTGCCTTTGGCCACCTTGATGAAGGAGCGCTTTCCAAGCACCACCGTCATTTATGGGAAAGGCTGGATCTTTTCCAGGATCGGACGATGGAAGCAAAGCGGAAGTATAACAAAGCTGTCTGTGAACTTCGTAATGAGAAGCAACGACAGCGGAACCGACGGATTCGGGAGAATCTAGAACGGTATTGGAATGAGCAACCTGTAATCGACCTTGAATGTCAACTGGCAGGGAAGCTGGTGGATACCAAGGTAATGGGGGCTCTGGAGCACAAGGGTTCTATGCCTCCACAGCATCTAACGGTGATTGACGCCACCTTGAGCATGCCGGGTGCCACTCTTGAAGCGGAGTATCAGTGTCGGATCAACGTGATTAATGCGATGACTGCATTCTGCCCTGTGGAAGAAGGGCGGCCCATGCCTCGGCCCAGCCAATCTCGCTGCCGGCCTGTACCTGACAATGACCAACCCTGTCCTCCTGCCAAACGGCAACAGCATTTCTCAGAGGATGAGACCGAGATTACCCTGCGCCAAGCGATGGAATCTGTACAGATCAAATCTCCAGAAGAGCGACCTAAGCTCTGCTTTCTTTGCCTGGGGAATGCTAATCTCCCGCTAAAGAATCGGATTGCGGAACATGCAACACCAGGTTCACTCACCAGGCATTTTCTACGAAAACATGTCAATCCTCCCTGGCCAACCAAAGGGGTTGAGTGTAATATCTGTGGGGCAAAGCTGCTTGAACAGAAAGTTCATCTTTTAAATCACGCAGAGAGGTGTCACAGAACAGTTGTGCGAGGTTCCACTCAGGGAAGGCTAGCATTGGAATGTCAACACCAAGCTGGGCTTGTGTCGTTGTAATAAAGAGTACTCTAAGCAATTCTCAGTGATTTTCAATGAATCTCTATTCTGGTTTACAAGCGATTTTTGTTTACAATGTACAGTATATGATCGAACTACAAAGTATATTGCTTACCTCATATGGGTACGCGACGCACTAGCACCA
>JBDODA010000163.1:0-25602 GCA_039880815.1 Aspergillus intermedius | reverse complement strand
AATCGCAATAGAGCTTAGTTCCTATAATAAATGCATTTTTTTGTTGTGTTATTGACTTCAACATTTCGACCACCGTCGGGAGGTGGCCCGCTCGGTTGGGTGGCCCGCTCGGTTGTGGATTACGTTAGTTAACGAGCTAGCTCGTCTCAGGGTGTACACAGTTCACGCGACCACCGTCTCAGGGATCAGCTTCAGTGGAGGCAAATTTCTGACTACAATAATTCTTGATTGAGCCGCCATTCACTTTTCATATCCGCATTCTCCGGCCCAGATGAAATGGACCACGACGCTCTTAATGCTGTTTATTACCAATTATTACTGCCATTCTGACTACAAATTTGACCACAATAGATTCTATTGGCGGAACTCTTAGTTATTCGCACACTTTCTACTTCCTACATTTCAAGAATGTAGCTCCTCTCTTACCTTCTTGCCGAGCCGCTACAGTGCCTGCCAAAGGCCAATGTCAAGCTCCGTGCTGCTTGGTACGCAGCCAAGGACGATTGACCCGCTGAGTGTGACTGCCAAGCACTGCACGCATGGGTGGGTGCGTTTGGCCATTAGCGTCAGCGTTTTTGTACGTGTCCCCATGTCTCTTCTGCCCAACCCGCCCAGGCTATTTGGCTCTGGGCAACCGTTATACATTCTTCTGGCTATAATTACCGTTGTGATTTTCTGAGTTACTCTCAGTGAACCGTGCTGTTACGCAAGTACATTATGCATGGCTGGAAGGAGAGTGGCCTTGGTGTGGCACTGGTGGTGGTTGTGGTACTGCTGACCATTGCACTCCGTCCGCTCATTGTCAGGATCCGTCGACACGGCAACAAACCACGCTCTGGAACACTTGAAGCCCTCTCCAACCCAATAATGCCAAGTTTGAGTTCGTTGATTCAGTTGTCTCACGCTGCAGGCTTCACTGACGCTTCATAGGATTGTTGCAGTCCATGGCATTGGTGCCGACCCAGATCACACATGGTCTCATCCCATCCCCGCAGACTCGGTCAATAGAACCCAAGAACCCAAGCCATCAAACAGGTACCTGCACATTGTTCGAAAAGAACCCATTTGCTTCGAGATATACTTTGTAAAGATTTTCCAGAGGCCAGAATCTTGAGTTTCGCACATAACTCAAGGTGGCTGACCGATGCCCCAGTCAAAACAACGGGGGAAATTGGCAAAAGCTTGTTGGAGGAAATCAAAGCCAGACGATCACAGCGAGTAATAACCACAAAGACTTTTGCCCAACGTCGCTAACGCTCTTACCAGCGTCTTCCTATCATCTTTGTCGGGCATAGTCTAGGCGGTATCATCATCAAGCAGGTACGATCGCTTGCTGTTAGATGTTGTCTTCTGTCTGACATTCACCAGGCTTTATGCAGGAATGACTCCCAAGAGATCATAAATGACACTTCTGGGATCATTTTATTATTATTATTTAATCAAGTTTATTGTCCATACCGAGCCCTAGAGCTATGACAGACCATGATTCATGGACTCGAGGCCAGCAGCTATTCTACAGTCTCTTGTCCCTATCAGTTCCTGGGGCAACTCCCCCTTTTATAATCTCTCTGATCCTTTTCCTCGCCCCAGGCCGCCTGTATGCGCAGGGCTTTCGAGCACAGTGCTCTCCTTGTGTTTCAGAGCAGGATGGGTGTGGCCTAGGCTGAATCTCAGCTTAGGCTACCCTCCCTGCTACCCCTCTCCTGTTCTAATTGCCTCCTCCAATGCTCCCAGTCCCCATTCATCATCTCTTCGAGCCCTTTCCGCCGTTCTCTGTAGGTGTGCTCGGGGTAGAGCTACACTGGTGCTGGCTAAGAATTGTAGCAGCGCCCTGGTAGCTCTGGGCTCTCCCAAAAGCCGTCCTTGTGGATGTTCTTCTGCAGGAGTGGGTCTCATAACTCCTTCTGTCTTCAGGTCCTTGTAGAGCCTGTTTCGTTGGTGCCGCCATTCCCAACATTCAAAGAGAAGATGGTGTGTTATTTCCCTTGATATACCACATCCCTTGCAGGTTGCATCCTCCTGGACCTGGATCTGATGTAGGTGTGCTCCTATGGCTGCATGTCCTGACTTCAGTTGAAAGTAGTGGCTTGCCAGGTGCTTGGGAGCCATTGCGGCTGCAGGGTCAAGCCACCAGTTCTTCTGTGGCCTGTATATTCATTGACCTAGTTGGGATCTCTGTCCAAGCTCCTTAGTGAGCCATCTTTGCCTTTGTGTTGTGATGGCTTCTGTTCAGGCTCTACAGGCAAAGGCCAGAGAGATCTCTCTTGGGCCTTTTCCTGGAGGCTTATTGGCTGCCTGCTTTGCTGCCTGGTCAGCTCTCTCATTCCCTTCTATTCCTGCGTGTCCGGGAACCCATTGGATAGTGGTTTGATAACCTCAGGCATGTAGTCTCTTGGCTATAGCATGTGCTTGGATCACTAATGCTTGACCTGGCTCTGGCTGGGTATGTCACAGCCTTGCAATGGCTGCTTGGGAGTCCAGCAGGATAGTGACTGGTCTTTGATCTCCCACTTTCTCTGCTAACTGGAGTGCTTGAACAACTCCAAGAAGCTCTGCATCAAAGACCTCATGTCCCTTGCTTAATGGAAACCCCCAGGTCTTCCAGGCTCCTTGTTAGAACTCGTATAGCACAGAGACCGCAGTGCGGAATTACTTATGCAGTGCGGACTTATACATTATCCATTGTTAACTCATGTACATAACTACCCGAGGTCACATGATAGATCATGTGACCGCCGCGAGGATACTTCGCGACGCTGGTGGGCGAACTTCCACACACCAGCGATTAGTCTCTCTATAATACTATGCATGTAATCCGCAGTGCGCTCATCACGCTGTCTCAACCCTCCTCGTTCTCACATTCTAATCGCTCTCATTTGGCGAGACGGCCCGGTGAGATGTACTACAATTGATATGCCTCCCCAAACGCGCACCACTGGTCGCAACACGACACCTTGTAACCCGGAACCTCTGGAACCCCAACAGGTGGAACAGCCAACGACGGAACCTGGAAACGCACTGGCGGGGAATAGCTACGAAACCACAATTGAAGCAGACCCCGAACATCCCGAGGAAACTGCTATTGCCGATACCGAACCGCAGAACCCCCCTAGACAACGCATTGCAGATGTCCCCATTAACCCAGAGGATCTCCCTGATGAGGCCTTGGACGCCGCCCTGCAGAACCTTATGCGAGAAGAAGCCCGCTTGCTTAAGATTCAACAGTGGCATGAACTCAAGAGGCGCACTGATGCCCAACATGCGCGATTGATGAGACCCCAAGAGCAAAGTGAACCAATACCAATCAGTAACCGCTCCACATCTTTTGATGACTGTTCTACCACAACTGGACATGAGTCCGCACCTGCGTCGCATGTTGACCTACCCATTCGGCACAACGCCTGGATGGCAAACGATGACACGCACCAGAATGTTAAGCCACCTCCAAATGTGGTTAACATCCCATCATTCCAAGCAACCAACTCGAAGGAGTATGAATCATTCATCAACAAACTCGAGAACTATTTTCTTCAATTTGACTATTTCTTCGCCCTCAGCGACAAGAACAAGGTTACATCAGCTGCAGCGCACCTGAGCACCGAGCTCATGAACCGTTGGATGCAGGAAAGCAAACATCTCCGCGCCACACGCACTTGGGAAGACTTCAAGCAGTTCTGCCGCAAGGAAACCAGTGACCCCAAGGTTACCCAGCGCGATGCGGCTGCTGCTTACCACCATGCACAACAGAGGGAACACCAAAATGTATCTGAATTCACCAACTACCTCAACTCCCTTGAGGATCAACTACCGGAACGGTACACCAACGACCAGCGGAAAATGCATTTGTACGCCAAACTCCAACCTGAAGTGCAACGAGAATCTCAGCGCAGTGCGCAGGAGCCTGAATCCTACACAGACTATGTCTCATGGCTTAGGTCGTGTGAGGACCAGATTCCTGAATGACGAAACGCACTACGCACTATAAAATGCGACAGTGTTAGGCCCAGTAATAACTGGAGCAGGTCGCTGCCTGCCTCCCGTGAAGGCCACCACCAAGACACCAAGCACAACTTTAAACGGAAGCGCACCTCCAGCAGGGACAACAATCAACAGCACCCAACCTGTTGGAAGTGTCACAAGGGTTGACACCTGCTGGAGGAGTGCCGCAGCGCGCCATGGAAAAGGGACAATGTGTCAAAAAACTAGACTTCCCAGTCCTGGCAGCTGCGACGGCGCTGGGATTACATGCAATGCAGCCTGAGCCAACTCAACAGAAATGAATGGCTTTTCATCTGTGGGTCACAACCCCCAGAGGGCCTGTTGAAGCCTTTTGCCTCGTGGATAGTGGTGCAGAATCCAGCTTTGTACAACAACGCTGGGCTAAGCAGCATCTCCTCGACATAGACTCCGCAGCATGTCAGGTTAGGGCCATCAATGACACTACTGTGAAGTCATATGGCACCCGCAGCCTACACTTGACTGTGGGAGATGCCAACGGTGAGGTTTGTGACCAACATGAGACCGTTGAATCAGTTGATATGTTGGAATATGATATCATCCTTGGCTATCCCTGGCTCGAACGTGCGGACCCTGACATGTGCTGGGCGGAGCAGCGCTGGTATTATCAACCAAACAGCAAACAAAGCAGGAAGTTAGAAGACAACCTAGAGATCATATCACCTCAGACATGTGCAATACTCGCCTTACACAGTGCACCTGTTTACATTCTACATACACGACCTTTGCTAGGTGGAGACACCATAGGATTCTTTGGCGCAGGTGTGTCTACAGAGAGCGCCATCCTGCTGGAATACACAGAATTTGCCCACGTCTTCTCTGAAGAAGAAGCTAGTATCCTAGCACCCCACCGGGACCATGACCATGCAATTGAAGTGGAACCTGGCACAACCCCCCCGCTGCGGCCACTCTACCCCTTGTCGCCAAAAGAACTAGAGATTGTCCGTGAATACATCGACACGGCGCTGGAAAAGGGCTGGATCTGACCCTCCACCAGTACCGCAGGTGCACTGATCCTTTTTGCACCCAAGAAAGATGGCAGCCTGCGGCTATGTGTCGACTACCGGGGACTTAATCAAATCACCATCAAGAACCGATACCCCCTACCGCTGGTTAGTGAAATCATGGACCGCCTGTCCGGCGCAACAATCTATACCCAACTTGACTTGCATGACACCTACCATCGCCTGCGCATCCGAAAAGGAGATGAATGGAAAACCGCGTTTTGAACATGATATGGACACTTCGAATATCAGGTCATGCCCTTTGGCCTAGCCAATGCACCTGCGACATTCCAATCTTACATCAACCGCGCACTGAGTGACCTACTAGACACCTGTTGCATTGTTTACCTGGATGACATCCTCATCTACTCCCGCAGTGTGGAGGAGCACGTCAAGCATGTACAGATGGTTCTAGAAAGACTTGAAAAGTTCTGATTGTACTGCAAGCTGAGTAAGTGCGCTTTCCACACAGATACTGTCAATTTCTTAGGCTTCGTCATCAGCCCAAAGGGCATTGAAATGGAATGCAGTCGAGTGGACACTATCCTTGACTGGCTTGCACCGCGGAGCGTCCATGATATTCTCATGTTCTTGGGATTTGCCAATTTCTACCGGTGATTTATTGAAGGATACTCCAAGATAGCCGCACCCTTGAACGATATGACAAAGGACCAAAACGCCCGCAAGGGCCGTCGGAAATTCTGAAAGGGAGAAACCTTTGATGATCCAAACTTCACACTCTCTCTGGACGCATTGTGTTCATTTGAGGAGCTCAAGGCAAAATTCGCCTCTGCACCTCTACTGGTTCACTATGATCCCATGTGGCAGAACCGCATTGAGCCAGATGCCTCTGACTTCGCCATGGCCGGGGTTTATGCACAGCTCCAAGATGATGGACAGTGGCACCCCGTTGCCTTTTGGTCACAGAAGTTCCAGGGCGCAGAAGCGCGTTATCATATGCATGACAAAGAGCTATTAGCCATTGTTGAATCATTCAAACACTGGAGGCACTACCTGGAAGGTGCACAGCACCCGGTAGTTATCTTGTCTGACCATGCCAACCTGCGCTATTTCATGACGACCACTGAATTAGACAGGCGTCAGGCAAGATGGGTGGAGAAGCTAGCAGCTTTTAACTTCACAATTGAACACCGTCCTGGGGCAAAGAACCCCGCAGATGCGCCGAGCTGTCGTCCGGACTATGAGCCAGCAGAAGGAGAAAACCTAGGTACAAATGCACTGCTCCCCACATTACAGAGGAAACTGCGCCATAGCTCCCTTGCCATGCCACAGGCACAAGAAGACACAGAAGAGGCACAAGTGACTGCCATGCTCGCGCACTCTTGGGAACTAGAAACCTTCCCACATGCATGCACACATACCTGCGGCCAAACAGAGCCACATGCAGATGAGAGTCACGTTGACGGCGATACAGGAACTCCGGAAATCCTGGTGCCACAGTTCATGGTACGGGCAGCCATGAATACTGAGACAGCGTACAATACTGCCCCTTCAGCATTGATGACAGATTTGATCCGCGCAGTCCAAGCCAAAGATTTGGACGCTGTAGGTATATTTGCATCATTGAAGGAGGGCTGCAGTGCGCAGCCTGACTTGCCCTGGAGCATCTCCTCAGATGGATTGCTCAGGTATGAAAAACGCGCCTACATCCCAAAGTCCTCCGCAATTATCCAAGAAATCCTAAAGACCAACCATGATGATCCACAAGGCGGACATCTCCGAGAAAGGCACACCTGGCAAAGCATCCACTCCCGCTACTATTGGCATGGTATGGGGCATGATGTCAGGGAATACATACGGCACTGCCAAAAGTGCCAAAACATCTCAACGCACCGTCACAAGCCCTATGGCATGCTTGAGCCGTTACCAGTTCCCACAGGGCTGATGGACTGGATTAGCATGGATTTTATCACTGGTCTCCCACCATCCAATTGGCGTGGACACACCTATGACGCAGTGCTCGTCATAGTGGACTTGTTTACCAAGTACGCATGGTACTTCCCCTGCATGAAGGATATCAATGCGGAAGACCTAGCTACCATCTTCTATGATGACTTTGTCCATTATATGGGCATGCCAAACCACATCATTAGCGACCGCGGCTCACTCTTTACCAGTGAATTCTGGTCCATCCTCTGTCATAACCTCGCAGTCAAACGGAAGCTTTCAACTGCGTATCACCCACAAACTGATGGCCAAACAGAACGCCAAAATCAAATGCTCGAGTACTACCTACGGGCATACACCAACTGGCACCAGGATGATTGGGCCGCATGGCTAGCACTAGCCCAATTAGTCTACAACTCTAGCTACCATAGCGCCATCAAGATGACCCCTGCCGAGGCACTTTCTGACTATCGCCCTGACATTCGTTCAAATGTGGGCAACCTCCTGGCCTCAAAGAACACTAGTGCAGCCGAACGTGCGCAAGACCTCCATGCAATGCATGAAATCCTCAAAGTTAGACTCCAGAAAACAAAGGATGCTATGAAGATCCAATATGACTGGAACCACATTGCCCGCACCTTTAAGGTAGGTGATTGGGTCATGCTCCACACAAAGAACATCGACACTGGCCGCCCTGCAAAGAAAATCGACGATAAACAAATTGGGCCGTTCCAGAGATACAACTGAGCCTGAAGGAGCTACTTGGAAGATGAAAGCAAACCCAGTCAACACTGAAGCAGAGTCAGAGTGGCCAGCTACACGCACACAACCACTACTGTCAAATTCTCAGCAGCCTACAAGGCATATTGTCAAGACACTGAAAAAGGTAAGTGTAATATTGCACTCTCCTCTTATGAAACAATCATATTAATAGATATTACCTTAGATTCGGGAGCTGGCTGTCTTTATAAACACTAGTATACAGCGCTGAGAAGGGTTTCTTGCTCTTCAATCCACAGAGCCAAAGTCAATTCCAATTCAAGATGCTCGCACATGCTGGAATTCTACCTTCTTAATGCTGAACCGGGCTAGAAAGCTCCAATCAGTGCTTGATCAATACTGCACGACACATCAATATATGCAATTCAAGCTCGATGAAGAGGAATGGCGCCAGGTGGAGTACCTTCTGCTATCACAAAGCCATTCTTTGATTTTACCAACGTGTTATCCAAGACCAGGGGCGTGAGTGTGACCATTCAGCATGTTTCCAGCATCTATAACAAGCTCTTCAACCACCTTGATGCCGCCGAGAGGAAACTAAAACGAAAGGCAGTCCCCTGAAAAAAAAAAAAAAAAAGAATGCGTCAGGCACTTCAAGCCGCGAAGTAGAAGCTCTCAAAGTACTATACTGCCACTGATAATGAACCTTATGGCACAGTATATGCAATTGCAACTACCCTTTGTCCTTCGAAGAAGCTTCGATACTTTGACAACACAGACTGGAGGGGCACAAATGAGCAAGGAGAGGAAGTGGACTATATGAAGCATTACTGGGAGATCCTTCAGAACGAATTCAAGAGTTATCAGCAGCAGGTCAACAAGGTTGCTGAGCCACTTGATATTCCAGTGTCACTTGCTTCTGCCAAGGATGAGCTTGAGGAATTATGTGAATCGCAGACAGCTCTACAAGCTGAGGTGGATCAGCCAGAAGATGAAATCACACGATATCTTGCAAAAGGTCAGTGCACCGCATTCATTCTGCATTTGACTAACATATTAAATAATACTATATAGGACTCACAAAAGGTAACCCTCGGCTCTTTTGGAAGGACCATGAGCATGAATACCCAGTTCTTGCAAAGCTTGCGCGAGATATCCTATCTGTGCCAGCAAGTGGAGCGGGTGTTGAACAGCTCTTCAACTGTGCTCGTGATATATGCCACTATCGCCAGGGGCAATTAAAACCAGACACAATCAAGGACCTTATGCTCCACCTGTTCCCATCGAAGTTTGACCTTGAAAAAGGCGAACTAGAGATGATCAATGAGTATCTCTCTCCCGGAGAGGCCGCTGTAGCTGATCAAATGAGAAAGCCTGTGCCACGCTTGATGAGCTTGAGCCAATCAGTGACAATGAAGAGGAGGGCTATGAGGTAGATGATTTATGTGATCATTCTGGTAAATCAAATGATGAATCAGATAAAGAGCAAGTGTTGACTCTCACACAGATCACAATGCAGAGCAAGCACACGCAATGTAAGCGGCCCTGTGGTGCTGCTGAGCCTCAAGAGGATAGTGATGATGGGCTGCCGCTTCCTGAAATGCCAACTAAGGAGGGCACGCAACAGCGTTCGGGGAGGATTTAGAAGAAGCCAAAGTTGCTGGATGGATTTGAGATTGATAGACTGTAATTATAATAACTGTTCTTTCCCGCAAATGCCTTTTCGGCAGAAAAGATCAATGAAACTGTATTTCACTGGAAAAGTAGTTGAATTAGGAATCGATTATTTATCTACTTCCCCGGAAGCCAGCTTATTGTAACTTATTGCAAGCTGGATACTCCAAAAATATTTAAAATACTTCAACAACTGGATAGTCTATACATCGCTGGCCAGGTCGTGAGTCTTGGCAGGTTTATTATGTTTACATACCCATGGGTACCCGCAAAATTATCCACGGGTAGCAAGATAATAACCATGGCCGCCCGCTTGCGACCACGGTTGCGGGTACCCATGGGGACCAGCGGTTATGCCGCAGCCTAATACGGATAATCAGCGGAACGGTATACGAACGGTATATCATATACCAACTTTCTACCAACCAACATACCAACTCAACTACCACTGATGGAGCACAGGAAGTCTATAGCTATTCAAGCCAAGATATGCTTCGAGCCTATCGATGTACCACTGGTGATCGAATGACTCCAGCTGCTTGAAAACCTCGAGAACTTCAACAACTGTCATTCGTCATCTTGGTTGATGTGGACTGTTAATGTAACCGCCCGACACTTTGACTACCTAATGGCTCAGGCAACCACTGGTAGAAGGATCGTCGACTTGCATAGGCGATGCACTAAGGGCTCATCCTCGGCACACATGTAGAGCGTGATGTACGTAAGGAAAAACAAGGAGATAGAAAGAGGAACAAGCGATTCGTTCCTTAACAAAAACGAGGGACAGTTTGGAAGATACTACGTGATAACGATACGATAGTTAGCGATACGTAGTTGATTCGCTTGTATGGCCATATAAACGCCTGAGGCGAAACCCGCGGCGTTACAGTTAAGCTTGGAAAATGAATGTTCAAATTGTCGAAACTGGGATGACATTCGGCTGGGTTATGGTCTTATATCTTTCATGATGAAGACAACACGTCTGTTTGTTTTGGCTAGGATTTGCGTTCGACCTCGTCCCATACCTCATGCCTATTGCTTGGATGATAATTGGGATATGAACCCATAGTCATCGACTCATCTAGCAGTTCTGTGATCTGCGGATTTTCAGCTGGTCAGGGATGACTGTTGTCTGAGCATGATTGGACCAGAAAGTACGTCGCCGCTATCAATTCAAATTCATGACATTGCCGGTAATAATCACTGTAGTATAGACCTTTCGCATGTCAAGTGTGACACTAGCTATTACAGAAACTTGCACTTGAATGGTGGCGCGCATATTACCCCTCTCGAGCTGAAGTGATCTGCAATGTCTTTATCCCCACATATAGAAGACATAAACAATGTCTCACCAAATCTCCAGGGCGCCGTTGCCCTCACAGTTCCTCAGCTCTGCGATGGCAGATCAAAAGTGGATTTCGCCCCACATAAAGCCATATGACAGGTATTATCCACCCACACAGATCCCCAAGCAGGAGTACCGATAATATTAGGATGCATCTTTCAGCTCAGCCATTCATCACATGGCGTGCCAATTGTAGTTCTTTGCTAAGTAGGTCGTTGCCTTGAAGAGCTTCAAAAGTGGGCGTCATATCAGAAGATGATGGAACCCCTCTTTTAGGCTCTTCTGAGTTTGATGAAGGAAACCTGCCCGATATTGAAGCTCTGAACTCTTCCCGCATTGGACCAGTCGCATTTGGTGAGAAAAGTCACATTATTAGGCTGGTCCACTATACAATCCAGGAATATTTTGACAAGGCATCTATGTTCTGGTTCCCGAACGCTCATGCTGATATTACTCAAATATGCCTGACATATCTCTCTTTTGACGAGTTTCACAAGGAAACAAGCGCAGAAATTTGGAAATATTCCGAATTTAGTACTCGGCACTGAGCTGAACTTACCATTACCACAAGCAGCTTGGAAAAACCTGGTTGAAAAGCGCCTTGAAAATATTAATTAGAATGTAACCAATGGTCGGTTAGAAACAGCACTTGCGGTAGCGTGCCGCAAGGCGCATGAAGGGATTATCGAGCTTTTTTGTTGGACCATGGCCAATCAGAGCTTTATTCCATTTCCACCTAGAACGTACGACTTACTGCTTCCCCAAGGTGACATACGCAGGTCTAGTGAGAGATGATAGGATCGGGGAACTATGGCTACGCAGCCAGCATCCCGGGAATGCGGCCAGCGCATACATGCGTTATATACATTACAACTCATTTTGCCTATTAGAACTTCCTTCACAACGATTCTCTTCAGTAGCCATTTGACGGCCGACAAATTGCTTATAAATAGGCCCTACGACAGACAGTTTTCTCAATCAGAGTTCTTCCTCTTTTCACTCCGAGTAGTGCCCTGGGACATCCTACCGAAAACAGTAGTTGACAGGTACTTTGTACCCTTCAAGAGATTCCTAGTACATACTCCTTTCTGTGCCTCCTCGAATAGCCTGTGCCGGTATTCGGGACGGTCTGGTCCGGTTCTTCTGCTGTAACTTGTCGATCATTGTACAGCCCAGGTCTGTTGCTGTGCATGTACGTTGAGCTCGGGCCTCGTTCGCGGGTTGCCTCACCCCCAGCAGGGCGGCCCGTACACTAGTTACAGAAGTACAATACTTAGTTGCATAAATGGGTTCCACATTCAGAGTGGCTTAATGCATTAGAGCTGATCAGCTAAACCTTTGAAAAATGACTCGTATAACCAGAACGTGGTAGTGTCGTAGCTGTGGTGTGAAGACCAGGTCAATTTGTACAGCCTTCCACTGCTGAATGCTTAGTTTCTGTGAGTATATGGGAAAGAGTATTCAATTGGGTGGTCGGTCGAGCAGTTCGACCAGCTACCTAATTGGGCCAAACGAGGACCGTAAAGAAGGCATGTGATCATCAGGTGCTAAAGTTTCCTGTAAGCGTTAGGACCATATTCAGTCTCAAGTATATAATATTTGTATATCAAGATTTCTGACAACATAATTTTCTAGACTTGATGTAATGCGTAAATGTGTTGGCTTAGAACCTAGAAATTAGTAAGAAGAACTGAATGGTTTCATGTCAAAAAGCAAGTCCACTTGGTTCAATGCAATGCGTTCACACAGGCCCCAACTTGGCAAGTGTCTTCGATGACGTCTGTTATCATTATCCAATACCCCGAAATTGACAACTTCTTCAAGAGAAATCGACACCTCAGCTCGTGGTATCAAACTTGGAAGAAAGGATGAGCTCGACTCTCCGATTGGACTGTAGTCTATTGCACCTTAGATCAAGAGATGCTGGCAAGGCTGGGTCGTGGGTAGAAAACAAAAGAGTTGATGGGCTGCCTCAGTTTGTGCGATTTGCGAAGGCAGAGCTGCCTAACCTGGACTAAGAAAGAATAGGCCTGGCAGAGGACATTGCAACATATGAGGTCATGCTCTGTAAAGGCTAGTTAGTTACATATGTAGTTTATGACTATGTTATACACTTTGCATTGCATTTGTCTTCCTTCAAATGACTTTTTGTAGTTAGTTGATGACTGCCAGGTCGTTTATAAGTAGGCCTTATCATTGATAGTTATTTCGGTCAAAGTTTTTCTCTATTCACTCTGAATAGTACCTGAGAAATCCTACCAAGCATGGTAGTTAACATGTCTGCTGCTCGCAAATTACCAGAGGAGGGAGTGGGGAAAGGCTGCATATGCACCTGCAGATGAAGACTGAAATGTGCCATGCGCTACGTGGAACCACTGAACACACTTCAGAAAGAATATGCTTAAAACTCTAACCAGTAGGTCTTGAATAGACGGTTCATTATGAACAATATGCCTATGCACTTCATTGGTTCGCTGGCTGAAACTCTTCACAAGCTGGCCAAACAAGAGGATAAAAACATAAAAATGAATTAACGTCATTGATCATGAGATGTTTCGCTTTCAAAGGTACATGTAATCAGGAGCTATGATGGTGAAATAACATTAACCCCTGTCTTGTGTAATTGAGGCGGGACAGGGTTATAAAGGGTCCCGATGCTTCGCTTTGTAGAACGAACAATTGTGTCCTCCAGCCTTCTCACAGACAGTCTCTTCACTCGATCACCCATTTATACACACATACCATTCGTCACAAAGATGCAAGCATTTTACGTGGCTGCCAAGCCCAGCCTAGGAGGAAAGGCCACTGGGAGTGCGACTCACACTCATGGGAAATGGATGCCCGAGAGCATGGCACTCCGTCAAGCCTGGTTGTCACATCTCCTCGACAAAACCGAAGCCAACATTCCCCAGGAAATCCTTAATGGCGATATAAACCCAGTAGGGACCTTCAAGGATTTGATTGAGAACAATTCGACTCTCTACATGCTTGCCCATTCCATGTTCGACGAGGTCCCCGAAAAGGCCCCATACTGTGACGGCCTGGTCACGTTGGCTGGTTATCACGTGAGATGTGGTTGTTTGCTTTGTTGCTTTGTCGATAAATATGGCATTACCTCCTTTCTTCCTTCCTCATGTCAATTATTCTCGTCGATAGCTACCTAGGTAGAACACATGAGTTGATGTTCCATTAACCTGGCCGAGCTCCGTGACACATACGACAGAAATCCGACTACGCTCAATAAGCAAGTCCGAAACTACAAAACGATGTTATACCTGTTCAACACCCTCTTGACACAGGTACCGGAGTACTTCTTGAGCGAAAACCCAGATGTACCCGGTGGCCTCATCGGGTTCCCTTTCAATGTCATTGTTGACTGGCCGATGGGTACGCCCAGTGGGCGGCAGTTCTTCTTAGACCCCAGAGTCAACAAGTGCATCAAAGCCATTTTGAACAAGTGGAATAAATACCTTAGCGATCCAACAGCAGGAGGGCATGGGGACGACGCTGGTAACAAAGCTCTGCAGGCCGCTAAATGGAACTCGGACGAGGCGATCGCGCAGTTGACGAAGAAGGCTAATGATGCAAGGCCTGACAAATCCTATACATTCTCGCAAATGTTCGAACACCCCGAGAACGGTGAGCAATCAAACTTTTTTCAACTATAAATCCTGGGATCAATTCTTCACCCGCAAATTCAGGGACGGTGTTCGCCCTGTAGCTAACGCGCCCGTCGTCAACGCCTGTGAATCATTCCCTCTAGCATTTGACACCGATGTCTCGGGTCGCAACACATTCTGGCTCAAGGGCACACCTTACTCGCTTCATGATATGCTGGGAGCCACAGAAGATCCCACTGTTAGCCAGTACGTCGACAAATTCGTCGGTGGGACTGTCTACCAGGCGTTCCTGAGTGCAGACTCCTACCACTGCTGGAATGCCCCTGTAAACGGAAAAGTGGTATACAAACGTGTGTTTGATGGAACATACTTCGCTGAAACTGCCGCCTCAGGATTTGGAGGCTCGAGTGGCCCTGACCCAGCTGGCCCGGATCTATCACAGCGCTATATCACTCATATCGCGGCACGCAGCGTCCTAATAATTGACACCAATGTTGCGGGCGGCTCACAAATTGGACATGTCGGCTTCGTGCCTGTTGGAATGTCTGAGGTATCTACTTGCAAGTTCGGGGATGACATTACTGTAGGAAGTGATATTAAGCAGGGTAAGGTCATTGGGGCTTTCCATAGCGGTGGATCCACTCACTGTCTGATCTTCGAAGGTCAATACGCAAGGAAGTTGCAGTTTAACCCCAGAGCGCAATACCCGGAAATAGCCACTGTGAATCTGGCTGTGAACAGTGCGTTGGCTACTCTTGCCTAGAACATTGTGTCACTGTTTTGAATACATACCTTCACACTCAGTTCTCCGTTTTTCTTTTTTTTTTTTTTTATAATTAGCCATCCTCAAGCGGTTGTTGCGTGAGATGCAGAGCAAAGTAGAACAATGAAAATGACTTTATTTCCTCGTATCTCTAACATTAGGTTCTTTAGTAGTTTATATTGCCTCGAGATGGCTTACAGCCCTTTTAGCAATGATTATTTCTCTCGGCCTCAACCGCCATATTCATGGAAACAGATCCCGTCGTATGTCCGCACCCTTGGTCACTTCGACCCTAAATCTACGCCATCTGTATTTGGCCCTTCTGGAAGTATACCTAATCAATAATTTCCCCTTCGCATCAACACTGGTCCAATCAACTAAATTTCCTTCAAGTGGGTGAACGAGAAAATGGAAAGACGAATGGTGAACAGCCGCCGATCTGCATTCGTTGTCAAATTGAATCGAGGGTAGCCCTGAATAACCCGGTTGTCAGAAAAGACACAAAGCAAGACTTGGTTCTAAAGCTTAGTTCATACTGGGAGCAGATAACGTAAAATGGTGAAAATGCTCTACGTCAGAAAATTAACCGCAACCGGCGGGTGAGATCAGACTATACTACGGTTATTGCATCTGTAAATGATCGATCATAACGTGATCTTTCCAGGACTTTCGAGAACACTATTGTTGGTTGGACATCTATAGAAAAACAGCTTTTGATGTGGGAAAATCTGTTATGTATGAATCAAGAGCTCAGGTTTTATATCTCTATCAACTATATAGATTATAGAGGACAGTGACTTACCTTTATGAAGACAAATGGAGAAGAGAGGAAGTCCAAAACTCTAGAGAGTTTCCTCAGATATACGCTTGTCCTCAGTCATGGAATGCCAGTGGTGTCACGGCCACGATTCTAGGGTGCATTCTAAAAAAGATAACCGCTGCGCCAGGAGCAAAAGACTAGGATACTAAGCCGATAGGCTTAGTACTGCACTCACTTATATAGGGTAGTTCATGCCGTTACAAGTGGTGAGATTTCGGTCCGACTTGATCTGTCACGTCCATGATATTGAAATCTTTCTAGTATACTCTTCATCAGAACTATATAAACATCGAGTGCGGCTTCACGACAACTTCATGTTCTTTCCTTTGCTACACTACCCCTTTCCGTCCGCTCGCACGATGAAACAAATTGCCCTGTCTTTTCCATCGCGAACTAAAAAATCCCAATTGTCACACAACCCGATGTCTCCACTGATGGGGATGATTGCGGCTCTGACTCGCTCCCTCAAAGTTCCAAGCTCCTCTGCCGTCGCTCAGCGCGCATTGCATTCGGGGAAAGGATCCCACGTCAAGTAGGTTATTGCCACTGCGATGCTTGCCAACGCCAGAACCGCTCTACTGATTGTAGAACTAGAGTCCACTATCGTAACAAAAAGGCATAGCCATGACCAGGTCTTTCGAGCTCACTCCCTTCATCACGAAGCCCTCGAACATTTGGTCCTGGACGTTAAGGCGGAAACCCCTTGGCTTGAGACATTCGACCCAGAACTTGGACGATACTTCTTTGAAGATGATATTTCTTCATTCGGTGCCGGCGTGGATCGCCCGCATGATCAACAGCAGGGGGAACCCAATACCGAACAAACCTCCGCTTCCCTCTCCCTTCGGGTCTTTGCGCAACTCAGGAAACTCAGCGTGTGCATTCACTTACTTTATCACTATGCGGCGCGAGGAATCAGAAGTGACGAGCTTGGTGACGCGTCGTCTTCCCTCATCAGCAACCTTCCACCAAATCTCAAGTCATCGTGCATCTGCAGATATGAGAAGGGCATGAAGCGGCAGATGAAGAAATCCTAGAGAATGCATTCGAAGTACAGCTTCAGTGATTATTGGCGGAGAAGGATACCAAGTTGCTGCGCTTGATATGTACTGGGGGCGTTGATGAGTTCATAGGGAACACGAAAACCGTTGCAAATCCTTCTCATCAGGATGATGAGCTCTTGGAGAGGGATATGGATGATGACTGGCCGGATATGACTATCAACCGCGATGGACATAAAATGGAGTGCTGGGATACCTGCCTCTCCTCTGTCGTCATATATACCTATCCCCCCCCCCCCCCCCCCCCCAAGCCTGGAACGCATCAGCATGTCAGTGAATTGCCAGAACCGATTAATGAGTCTCAGCTAATGGCAAATAAGGGCGTTCAATGAGCGCAACAGGATCTTGTGGGTTTGTCCAGCGGTACTGTTTCTGCAGATGCATGAGAACGAATCATTACACAGCAAAGCCAACCCATAGAGAGTCGATTCCATGGCGATCGATGTAACCACTAGAAGAAAGGCAGATCAGAAAACAAATAAGAAGTTTCCCTAGGATATCCTTGGTCTCGTGTCAGGCAGTTCTATAAGTCTAGGTAAGGAGATTGATCAATTGGTGCGCGCTGGTTGAACATGAGCGGGGCTGCATATGCACCAGATCGAAATCGGCAGCTACCAGAACCGTTTTTCAGCTAACGTTACATCCTAAGCTGGATTGAAAGAAGGGTAGCACAGTGAAATCATAATGAGATAATTTTGAACAATATGGGAGGAAGCTGCAATGCTTCAAGATTGTCGTCATTACCCTGGAGACTGTGAGGAGGGTATGGACACACATATATATGGGTAGATGTTGGACTTGTTTCTCAACCTCTAGAGATCATTAATCTTCTCAGAGATAAAATAACCAAGTGCATTTTCAACCGCAATCTTCAAGAACTCCGTTAGCCCCAAAGAATACAGAATATAACCAAGGAAAAACATCACAAATTATTTCACACAAAAGCAGAAAGACAACTTGTCTTATTTCAGCATGTCTCTCATCAATCCTTACTATAGTTTTCCAGGCGTCGCCCAGGGTTGCGACATACTCTCCGGTGACCCTACCGTCTATCGGCGGCAGATGTCTCGACTCAAGGCGTATACCCAGGGGAAGAGGGCTGATGCAAAGAAAACCAGAGCCCATCGCAAGGCTTCCTACAAAGAACAGCTCAAAAACCTTCGCAGGGGGGAGAGTAAGTACATGGGCCGCAGACCGTTAAATTTATTCTACTCTGATGCACACACAGAAGCAACAAAGCTCCTCAAATCCAATCCGAGGCAGCTGGGTGGTCCACGCAAATACAAGCTGCTCGTTGCAGGGGAAGAGGCCCTCGCGAAGAATAAACTGCTTGACCCAAGCTTTTTCCATGATGAAGGCCACTATATTTTCTTTCCTGCCTTTGGCGTGGATGGAAAGCCCGTGTGCTTGAATGGGTGAGTGAATGTGGCGCGTGATATCATGCCAGAGCTCGGGGGCTGACACCTTGTCCAAACAGTGGATGGATCCCTTCGAAGGACGTCTATCTCAAGGGAGACAAAACTTTGTATACGATTCAAACACTCGATTCCAAGGGTGATGTCTTGGCGCTAGCCCTCAACTTCAGAGACCCGAAGCAGCCGACGGGGCATCTCTGGATGGCCGAAGGGGAGTATGAATTGCGCCTGCAGCCGTACGCGACGGAGTATAATGTCCACGTTGCTGCCGATGCGGGAGCGTACATTTCGGAAGGGGACAATGCCGGTCTGACGTGGGATGTCGGTTCAAGCGAATGGCAGGGCGCTGTATGGGAGGAAAACTCCCTGATCTTCGCCTATGATACCGTCACGTTGGAGAACGACTTTGGAGATCCCTTCTTAGTCAACGAAGCCGCTTTCACAGATAGATTGGCTAACGACAAGACTTTCTCCCTCGAGGCGGACAATGTCGGATCGTATGATGCTCTCATGGGCCTCCCTGAGCCCGACGGCACCACTAAATTTCTCGTCACTGTGCAAAGGCCCGGCATAATACCTCCACCACCCCCGGAACGAGCTCAGGGTCCCATTATCTCCGTGTTTCCACGGCAGTATCTTATCCAGTTTGATGCGTTTCCTATAGCATTCACCGGTGCTTATGTTCTCTCAAGTGGGCAGATCTATGCCGTGACCGGGGAGGCTCTCGATGACGAGAGGAGGCCGCTGCGCGACTCGCTGAACAAGGGAACAAAGCCTCTATTCCGGTCCAGAGTCAAGCCACTAAGCAATGATTTCGAGACGGGCGAGCGCCGCAAGGGCATCAAGAAGTCAGAACTTCATGTCAATATGCTGTTCAATCTAGACCCAATGGAGCAGGATCCAGAGTCTACCACGGGCTGGTACGACGTCTGCGCCTCTGAGGCGAACAAAGACTTTACGGATATTATCGCCTATCACATGGACGAGGACATCCGCACAACCTTTGTCCAGTCCAGCCCTATCGTGCTGGATCCGACAGTACTGGCAATTGCCAATGACGGCGATGATAACGTGCCCTTCTACAAGTCCCTTCAAGTGCCGTACGTGACATCCAGCCTGGCGCGGTCCACCCTGGAAGAGGGAAAGCAGTGCAATGGGGCCAGAGCGCAGGCGCAGCTTAGACAGCTCCCTACCGAGTCTGAGGTTTACAAGCGCCATACGGACAAACTCTACCGTTACCGTTTTCGCAACAAGTTCCAAGTCATCCAAGAATACCTCGATGACCAGGACAATCAAGATGACAAAATGGTCGAGGGAATGCAAAACGCCGCAGAGAAGATGAAAGGAAGGATCAGAGACGCCCACAAAGGTATGGGTGACGGGGGCGATCCTGATACAGCGGAGCAAAACCTCCAAGACGCCCTGGCAGATATTGACGCACTGTTTGAATGGGCAGTCAACGATAAACTCTACTGGGCCTTTCAGCTCTACAACAGTGAAGTCGTGTATAACATTCCGAAGATTGCCGCTGAGCTGGCCAACGGGAATGCATCAGAGTATGTCTCGCACCACGTGAAGACTCTCAATGGAGTATTCGGCCTGTTGGAACGCGGCAGCACCAATCCGAATGGCAATGGCAGGACTTTTCAGCAGGCATACAATGATGTCTTGCGAGTGTACATGATGGCGGCTTTAATTCCCCAGGTGGTCGACCCCAGCGGAGTCGCCGAGGACTGGGACAGCATCCTCAAAGCCATGCTGGATGACTTTTGGCACAGATTGATTGAAAGCCCTATCTCGGGCCTTGTCGACTGTGCTGAGGATGCTAAGCTGCTGGCGATGAACGATCAGGTGCGTCAAGGATTCTTCAACAACATCAACACGAGCTTGCTCCTCGGGGGAACCTTGAATAATTGGAGCCAAGTCATGACTACCTTTGACGCACTCAACCAGGGATCTGGATGGTACCAGAACCTGAAAAATGGCGCTAGGGTTGCCAGCACTTTTACCTACCTTGCCTCCGCCATGATGCTGTTTTTGCCCTTCATCGAACCGGGTGTCACCTGGGACTCCATGACCGATACGCAGAGAGCCGAGTTGATAGCGGGCATTCTGGATATCGGGGTGTCTCTCACAATCAAGGGCATCCAAGGGTTTATTACAACAACGTCACTCTGGGATGAGCTGGGTGGGTTTGCGGACAAGTTCAAGGCCTTCTTCGGGTTTGGGAAGTTGCTCAAAAAGCTCCCCTCCGCTGCAAAGAGGGTTGAGAGCGAGTTTGCCCGGTGGCTGGTGCGAACTCCACAGGAGGCGGCCAGTCTGTCCGGCGATGCCGTAACCACCTCGATGAAAATATTTGGCCGGTCGGCCGGCGAGTTTCTGACAAACGTTGCCGGCTCTCTGCTTGGCGTGGTGGACCTGGTCCTGACGAGCATAGATCTGGCTAATGCCTCGGATCCACTCCAAATTGCCATGGATGCGTTGATGATCGCGTCTACCTCCTTGGAGTTACTCGCCATTGGCGCCAATTGGCTTATTAGTGCGGAAGTCGTTGCTGGCGAGGCGGCTGTCGGAATACTTGAGACTGCTGGTGCATGCATGGGGCCTCTGTCCATTGTATTTGCCGTTGTAGGATTTATTATTATGCTTGTTATGATGTTTTTGCCCCAGGATCCTCCAAACCCGGTCCAGGATTTCATCGACGAGTGGGCGGAGAAAGCCGGGTTGAAGATGCAATATGGCGCAGAGATCGACTACTTCCAGCGCGTCCCACCGGATCAAGCAGCCAACTCGTTAGAGGGGGTCACCTTCAAGGAAGCGAATTTCTTTCTCGCTTTGGGAGCGGAAAGCCCGGCTAACGACGATACCTTCGGGGCCGAGACAGGTAAAAAGATCACCTATTATCCCGATACATGCTGGAACGTCTCCACGAACGGGGAGGGCAAGACAACCATATATACATATGTCAAGGATCACACAGATACCTGGCTCGCCGTCTGCCTGGGAAGGGGCGACAACAACACTCTAACCGTCACGAGGCCGCCGTCTAAGACTGAGACCGACTCGGAGGGTAACACTGTTCCAGTGGACGAGGACAAGTATCGAGAAGCCCTTGCGCGACAGCAGTGGCAGTGCACTTGCCTCGGCGAGGGCGACTTCGTGGACAAGGACAAGACCTATCTCAAGTCAGCACCTTTCAGCATAGCCAATGAGGGTCAAGTGCTCAGTATCGACAGTTCTGGCTCTCTTACCCTATCCAGCTCGTCACTTGCTGTTTGGACCTTGGAGATCCAGCCTATGGGGCCAGGAGAGTTCCATTACGCCCGTCCAAAATGGGTATTAACCACAGACAGTCGAGATGACAAGGATAGAGTCACACTCAGCCGACCTATGTCCGAGCCATTGACCTGGACCGTCAGTCCAAGTCTCCCTCCATTCCTGGAATTGGTAGAGTCCGAGAAGGAAGGCGGGACTCTGCAACAGGTGGCCGGAACCGCACCTACTGCTATGGACGAAAAGGTTTACACAGTCACTGCCAGTATCAAGATTGCAGGAAATACCCTTACATACAATGGGAAAATCACAATTTCTGTTCAGGATCTCAACAACATCTCCAGCCGCAATATTTGACTAGCCGACCAGGTGGGAGGAGACGACACGCCAAAGGAAAACCCAAGGCTAAAAGATTTTGGGAGCTATGAAGACCTCATGAACAACGCTCCGCCACTGTTCCTGTGGCAGCAGGACCAGCTGATGGACATGCCAGATCACTACACTACTAGGACCGCACTTTGCCGATTGCAGCATTCTAACTTGGGCGAGTGGCCTGTTCCTAAGGTAAACAGGAGAGGGTCGGCGCTCTGGTACTGCGCGGAAGAATACTTTCCGCGGCGTAAGAGTCCAGCACCTCAAGTTGGGGAGGATATTTGGACATCTATCACGTTCTCTTCAGGAGCAGAGGGGTTTATCGCCAGGGAGGTCTACTATCAGGATGGCATGTTCGCGGTAGGCATCAAATCGATCTTTGCATTTGAGTAGTTTGTGGCCTCTGTTGACAAACAAGTAGGACGATATCGACATAGATTATGCCCAGGGCCTGATTGATATGTTCAGTGAGTTTGTCTGGGAGTCGAACTTCGATCTGTTCCTCTCTTGGCTGAAATGGGAGCACAGCAAACCCGTCACGGGGGGACTATGCTCACTGGAGGACTACAAGGCATGCATCACCTCTCCATTCTGGATCAGTGAGAAAAAGGCGCAGCAGACCTCCGGTACATGGGCAAACCAGAGCAGAGAGATGTTCCTGCATTTCCTAAAGCTGCAGGCTGTAGGCGCTACGGATGCCGAGATAGCGAGCATCTACAAGACCATAACAGCGCCCAGCGACCCCTCCGCTCCGGCACTTGATCCCAGTGGGTTCCACGACGTGAGGCCTGGGGACTGGAGGTCCTGGAAGGCGTACATCGTTCAACGACCTCTGAATCAGGAAAACAGTTCTTCTCTACAGGTCAGCGTCGACAGGGCCGAGTTCTGGTCTTTACCGGGAACAGACTTAATGGGATTCAGTTACCTTGATTATGAGTTCTTGCACGACCTAGGTGTGTGGGATGAAGGATCCTGTCTTCGCGCTGATACGCTCGTGTTGATGGGGGACCAGAAGTCCCTTCAACCTATCGCAGCCATCCAACCCGGAGACTGGGTTTCTAGTCCTATCTCGTCAGGAGATGCATCCCGGCGTCGTGTGGCATGGATCTCTCGACCATCACGCGGTCGGCGACCCTTGTATGCACTGCGGGACAGACCTGAGGTATGGTTCACAGCCAGCCATCCGATTTACCGTGGAGTTGATGACAATGGGCTTCCAACCATTGGGTTCGTTCGTCCTCAGCAAGCTGTGCACCTGAACCCAACTTGGGCAGCTTGGACCATCCAGGCAATCCCCTCGACTGAACTAGTCCAGCTAGCGGTTAGCCATAAGGAGGAGACTCTGTACGACCTTGTTTTTGAACCCAATGATGATAACAACTCAGAGATCATCTTCTACACCGTGCGTGCCAGTAACGGACAAAACCTTGTTGTCGGCACCGAGGCCCCCAATCCAGCCAGTCTACCTGCTACGGCTGCGTTTGTTCTGTCTCTAGCCATGGTTGCCGGCCCCCGTGCTGCCCAAGCGCTCCGATATGTCTCCGGCCAGCTTCGCACAGAAATCATCAAGCGGATTCATCGCCACGCCAGGGCTGTTCTTGAAAAAACCTCCCCGCCCCTATGTCCCCGGCCGACAATGAAACTCGCTCTGTCTATGCTCCGTGATTCACGGCAAAGTGACACACAAGCCATTGCAGACGCAATCGAGGCTTTTCTTCAATCTATTGGTCTCTGCTTAGAAGTTATCGCACACAACGGATGGCAGTACCAGGCCCAGCCCCCTCCGATCTCCACCAGCAGTGAACAATGCATATGTATCTCGACACATTTCTTACAATTTGCACAACCCGACGCCTACCAGCCGTACTATACCCAAGTAACCCCGCCACAGGGGTACGCCAACGCCATCAAGCGAATCCGCCGTCTAATTCAAGAAGACACTGTCCAAGTCAGCATTCAGGCTTCTACCGAGCACGCAGCCGACCCAGATCCGGCTGCACCAAGGCAAGACCTTAAACCAAAGTCCGAGGCTCGCATTACCCCCATCGGGCCTCAGATGTTCCGACTTCGAGCCGACCTTGCGATTCCCGACACTCAACCAGGCGGAGACCACCACGCTACAGCTTGGGAGATTCAGCTTCTCATCTCCACTACGTCTGAGTCTTTGATCCTCTACTCCAAGGGTGCTTTGCGCGACGGCCATGACGTACGCTGGCCAGTCTATATCCTGCCTGGAGGCCCACATACGATCATACCGGAGACTGACACGACAATTTACCTCTGGCATGTGGGATTCCTCACCGTGAGCCAAACGTCTGGATTGCCGAGGGAGAAGTTGCAGGAGGCAGATCGGTGGATTTTGGATGGATCTCAGACTGATGACGTGATTGAGTCTGAGTCCTCTCCTGGCCTACTGGTGAAGTATATGTGGAGTCTTGGGGAGGCCGTCGGCAAGGATACACTGAAAGAGTTGTCGGAGGATGCCGACATAGCACGACGATATGTATGTGCGTGACTATCCAGTACTACGGTTCAAAAGTTACCAAAGTGACAGTAGATTCTTTGGCTTCAATTTAATCGATAGATACCGTCACAGACAATGAGAGCTCGCTGAGTCACATGTAGGCTGCGGCACCATCCGCAAAATCCACGGATATCTCATATCCAAATCCGCAATTTGCGGATGTAGTATACTACTTGCCATCCGCATCCGCAATGCGGATAGTTGTTACGACATACAACACAGGGTATGTCAGCCTGTCGACTAGGTAAGGGAAGCAGCTATAGGGTGAGATATATTGGATCAACGGTAACCGCTGGATTAGCTACAAGACTGATACTTGAGGAGCAGAGCTAGATACAGCAAGTGAGGTCCTTTTAACCGTCTCCGGGTCCATAAGGCCCGGTGCCCTAACACGGCATGTGCGTCCGGCTATCGCAACTCGTAATTCCCGTTCGGGAAAGTCTTTAGCCCTTCCGGCGGAGGGACCCGTAACAATTTCTATCATGAAAACGCACAGAGATCCGCGTTAAAAAAAAAAATCGATAAAAATCAGGAAAATTTTTCATTTTATGTATTATGACCTACGGAGGACCTGATAGATAAAGCAGGCCTCTATATCAATAATCAGCTAGGAGTTTCCACTCGACCGAAAAGAACTCCAGGGATATCAATTATTGACCTAGCCCTGACTACGGTTAGCATGGGGCCTCTGGAGACGTGGACTGTTGACCAGGAGCATCCAACTGGCTCAGATCATGAACTGATAATCATGGAATGGGCCTCTCTGGGGCGAATATCCGCAACGCCCTCACAAGATGTAACAGGGTGGCAGATTCAGACGCTTCAAGCCAACCCACAAGCCCTGGAGGAAGCCAAAGAGGATTGGCAAACAAGAACACAATCCAGACCCTGTCTGGGAGACACTTGCTCATCAGAAGACCTAGCTGGGGAGGCCATATGGATCCAGGAAGCCCTGACAACAGTACTCAATCAACATGCAAAACAGCTACGGGTGACTCCACTATCAAAACGCTGGTGGGGAACAGAGATCAAAGAGGCCCGCAGGACCTACAGTCATGCAAGGCGAGCATGGCAAGAACAAGGAAT
>JBDODA010000162.1:0-25957 GCA_039880815.1 Aspergillus intermedius | reverse complement strand
TTTTTGATTTTATATGCGATTTGGGTGGCATGGTAGTGGTTTGAAATGCTTCAATCATATTACGACTCATAAAATCGGAGATGTGGCCGACTCGCTTACGTGGCCGACTCGCTTACCGAATACGTTATATATTTATAGGTAGTCCATCATCAATCTTCCGCAGAGTTGGTAGATTGATGATCTGCATCATTGAAGTTGGTGGTCCCAGCACCATCCCATTGTCAGTGGTTTCGATATAGGCTAATATATGCTGTGGAATATCGCTAGAATATGCTTGGATTCCCTTTTCGCCAGGTTGATGTTGAATGGCGTCAAAAGAGACGACGGCCTTTTGGAAGACATCTTTGGGGCTTTGCTTCCTAGTGGGGAGTATGCTCTGGTCTCGTCTTAGATGATATGTTTATCTTCATTGGTGACTTGATAGTGTTTATGTTGGAAAAAAGGAAAAAAAAAAAAAAAAAGGTGTGCTCTCCAAGTTATTGGACTGGAGGAGTACGTTTTTCTTCACATATGGTTGTTTACTTGGACATTCATTGCTGGTTATTCACATCATGATGGGGAAAATTCTACTACTAGGACCACATATCTTCATCCAAGATACGTATTAGAGCTAAGCATCATTTGGTGAATAATATCTATCTTGAAAAAAGTGAACAATTCAATCTAGCTGCACTGGATCATCCTTCAATCATAGCTTCATTCCGGACGACACCGTCAGCACTGACTGACGGTTAGTCCACCTGCACGCAGCAATAATCATCGGTAAATATATGCATCCAAACGGAACACGGACTCCCCATCAACAGTGCTGAAGCTTACCTACCACATAGCACTATTCCAGCTCCTGCCGACGATCCACATGGTGGCTACCTGCCATATTCCATTTCCAAAACCCCGAACCTGGCCGGGATTGGTTGTTTAGGTGATCTACAAGTAACTTAGCTTTGAAAGAAGCCAAAAAAAAAGAAAAGAAAAGAAAAGAAAAGAGCGAACACATTATCAGTGACTACAGCTACATACGGGGGTGCTAGCATGATAGTAGAGGCTAACTAAAAGAGGATGGATAGGGTACGGTCCGAACATTACGAGGAGATCACATGCATCTAGCCAGTCAAGCATAGTCAGATAGCTGGCACTCATTATTCACGCATAGGACAGAGCATGGTGGCGAGCAATCAAGATGTTCCAAAATCGCGGAACGCAGTGCCAGCGACCCATACTATGTATACCACCGAGCTACTCCGAAGACGGCAAGATAGAGCGCTCAATCCAGTTTTTTTTTTTTTTTTCATCGCCGGCGTATAGATCATCTCTTACGGAATACTCCGTACAACGTAAATAGTAGAACTAGTCCACGGATCCATAACGGTAATTCCAAATCCTTAACTCTGCATACATAACCCTTCCGGAAGCAATGACTCGCCAACGAGGAGTGAGCAGGGTCGGTGAGTTATGATGAACAGTGCGTCTGAACGTGTCACTCTCGAAACCCCAAACCTTGTTAAATTAAAAAAGCAACTTAATAAGGCTGCTATCGCCGTACAGAGTACGCCATAGGGTACGGCAGATACGGAGCACAGGTGTGCATCCACCCTGCGTAGTACTCTGTACACGAACGGACTAAAAAAGGAAAGAAAAGTGTATTCCGGTGGAGTTCTGGGTCAGAGCAAAAGCAAAGCCGATCTGTTTGAGGATGACTGTGTTTGACGGTGATTGACCAACGGTATCGTTCTTTATGTGTGGAATTGGACCGCGCGACGACCTGTCAAATTCCCAACGATTATCATTACCTCTTGCTGGAGAACAGAACGCGGTGTGTATGGAGCACGGTGGCTGGTTGAGACTGTAAGATCGGAGTCGCCGGACTACTCAGGGAAGAGCAATCTACTGCGTACTCCGTGCCCATACCGGCTCGATGTCACCCGAGATCTTTCGAAACACATGGCAATAGTGTGGCTATCAGAGCTGATTGTTCAAGTACCTATGCTGGTTCCTTGTTTGTTTGTTCCTGCGACTGTGATTGCAGATTCCGCTGCACTCGGTGACTCCACAACGGGAAACAAATTAAGATGTTGAACCCACTTCGGTTAGCCTGACGGGGTCGTCAAACTTTGTTTCTATCTATCTGTCGGAAACAAAAGCAAAGAATAAGGCAAATACGGACCCCTCCGTATGCCGTACAGACACCATTACCTCACAGGGCACTGAAATTGCAAACTCAACGAGGAGCAATATGGCTATGTCTTTCTCCGAAAAAGGTCCGTGAGAGCCAAAACCTGGCGGGACCCACAAAATGTTAGATATCATAAAGCCAAGAAGTGAAAGGTCGATTGATCAACTGCTGGAGGTGGGGCAAGAAGCAGAATCATCCCAGACAGGGAACAAGAATGCAATTTCACCGCCCGCCCACCTTGACGGATGTGGAATCGTGCAGATAGCCGAAGTGTCGCACTCACTGGGAGGGGGAAGGTTCGTCAAAACGCCTGTTGTTGGATTTCTGGAAAACCCGACTACGGTTTCGGTCTATGCAAGACTGGCCAGGGTTCACCCAATGACATGATACCCGATCGCCAAAGCATTGTCCCAGCAGAGAGTCAGGGCCAATCGGGGGGTCTCTCTTGTATTTTCCTGGTGATCTATGAATTGTAGGCATTAGAAATTCGAATTTGGTCCAGGGGAAAGGCTAAAAACGGAAGATTTTCATCAATCGCGATGGTGTCAGCTCAGAAAAGCAAACTGCTGGGTGCTCCGGAATAACCGTACATGGTACAGAGTATCCCGAGAGTGATTAACTTTGGTGGTCGAAAAATGTAGCGTCCTTTCTGCGGGGTTCTTTCTGCATTAAAACAATAGTGTATTGTTAGGGTATTGTTGATTGTTGCGAATAGAGGCAAGCATATTGCCATATATTGCTCCGTAGCAAGTCCAGAATTGTGTTTCCCAATGTTCAGGTCGCAGTACTGTCCATGTCGGGTTAATCTCAGCTCGCCGTCTTTCTATCGCTCATTTTCCCTTTCCGGACGCTGGCAGATCCAGGCTTGAACCGACAACAGGGGATGCATCATGGTGGGTAATTCCGCACTGACCAATCGCGGATGCCGTTTCAGACGGATAGTTGATCCATGACAAAACCAAGGTTAATTGCATGGTGGGATGTGCCGGAACTGTCTGTATGGACTGAAAGAGGCCTCCATATACATAGTTTTGCGGCGAGAATAGCACAGGGGCCACTGGTTCGCCGCTAACATGACCTATCGCCGAGGACTATTATATATCACCCGACACAATTTGATGGATGCGAGGTGTGATAATTGATTGTGATGGGGTAGATCGACGTTCTCGATGACGCTGGGATGGATCGTTTTGACTGGATCGACTGACAGACCAAGAGCCTATCACAAGTTAGCGTTACTTTTTTCCCCTTTCCCCCCTGCACCGCCGTTCCAAAATGGGCGGCCCTCACTTTAGTGTTTGACATATTGTGGGCAGGGCCTTTTTGGAATACGTGTGTCCCGTATCTTCTCGTGCAGGAGGCAGACCTTGTGATGAGGGCTTCCCATTAGTTGAATGCAGCTGCTCGTCATACTCATCAAACGGGAACTTCCGAATCATCAAACGAGCTTCTGTCGGTGACATGACAGGTTTGTTTGTGCAAATTGATGCGTGGTCGATATGGATAGATTGAGTACCATCGAGACAGCCTCTGTGCAAGTCCTGATTGTAATAGATCGAAGCTAGAATGAAGATCTCCCGACTCACCCTTGTGGAATAAGGCCGTCTCGAACTGGTCGTTCTCCTTTTGCGAATATAAATACCTCGACCCCGTTGACGTCTCGTCAATTAAGTTCATCAATTCGAAGACGTGCAATAGTATTGCGAAACCTCCATCCTCGATTATCCACTCTCTGGCCAATCCAACTGCTTTCAAATATTGTATCCAACCTCTTCGAGTCAGACTCCGACATCTTGGTCCCCATTCACTCATCTTCAAACACCCTTAATAAACCCATAACCGTCATAATGCCGGTACGTACCTGGGAATAATACTGATCGTCCCGAGCCGTACTAATCTTGTAACCCAGATGCCCGGTGTCCGCTGCCCGAGCTGCCAAACCGGTGGCAAAGAGATCTGGGTGATCCCAGGTAAAAACTGCCATGTTTGCGGCACCGCATGTTGAAAACGATCGTACTAGGTATTTTCACCGACGATTCGAGGAGCAAGTGAACATGAAAGCTAATACTTAGAAATCAGTTTTCTTTCGCGCAACCTCACATTGATCTGAGAATATCGATCATTCACGATCTGGGGACTTGCATAACACAAAAACCACCTGCTTCACGACGCGCCATGTTCACGAATCTCGGGCTTTTTCTCGACTGTCTCTTTCCTGCAAATGAAAGACGCACATGGTTTTGGCAAATGGGAATGGAATGGGGAAAGGAGGCTAAAAGCGTTGGTGGTTATTTGCGCCCCGGAAAGACGAAGAAAGGCCCCTTCCCTCTGGCTGGTCCCGAGTTGGACACTTTCTCGATCGGAAAGAATTGGAGGACACAGGAGAATCCGACAAGGGATCCCGAGGATGAAGATAATGGCGACCGATAAAAAAACATCGGCTCTGTATTAATATGCACTCTGAGAGTGATAGTAATAGTCGAATACGACGCTTAATCGAAGAACAACTTGAGGCTCTTGTGTAGGCTTTCCTAATCGGGAAGACACGTGCTCTGCTACTCAACTAAGCCCAACGCGACTTTTGATCTCCATTCTAAACAGATCTGCCACCCCTCCAGTTCCCCAAAACCCCCATCTATTCTCTACTTTGAATCCTGCCAATGTTTTCAAAATTCAGCTTGTGATTGGCCAATAGCACATCTAGGCGATTACTAATTCTTTGACGTCATCGTTCTTCTCCACGCTTTCTGGGGATGTCTTGCTGGCAAACAGCCTGCTATAAGTCTAAATACAGACGGAGAAGGCTTCAGCTCAGGAGAAGCAGTATATGTAAACCGATATTTGATTGCCATCCGCACAGAAATCGCAAAATGGCCGAGACATACCCCATAGGAACCCGCGGCGAGTGCGAGCATCTAGTTCGTCAATGGGGTTTCCAGCGCGTCTTTACCTGGTCTGACGGAAGGTTTCTCATTGTTTTCCCTAACAGTATCGCTATAATAATATTATACTAATATGAAAATCTCCAGCAACGCTTACTACTCCCCTCATCGACACGGCGGCGTAACGACACACCTTGTCCGTCACGGCACGTTCACCGTCAATTATCCAGAAGACAACATCAATGGGGAAGTGAAGGAGACATTCGGGCCCGGGGCTAGGATTGACGTACCGGCTGGGAAACTACATGAAGTTTGGATTGGGCCCGAGGGATGTGAGTATGTGATTGGGGAATAGGATGTTCGACACCCTGGTGGGATCACGGTGAAACGATTGTATTCAAGCATTGTCTTCTTGGAATATTCAAACATGCTGGATATCCCTGGTATTAATTGCCTCCCTTGTGCTTTTAACTGCTATCTATAAAACTGCCGCCCTGCAACACTGATCCAAGCCAGCTGGATCTTCTTCATTTTTTTTTATCTTTTGGATTGCTCTAGTGGGAGAATCGGAAGTCGAGCCGTTTGTTTCCAGCATCCGGATTCGCCAACAGATATGCCTTTCGCTCTTCACTCGACATGGCGTTCCATTTGGCCTCATTACGCCTGATACTGGTCAGTACGAGGTACTTTTGTTAGGAATACTCTCAGGGTTACTAACTTGTTACGCCAGACATAATAGTATTTGGCAAAGACGAACAGAAATGCGCTGAATGCAGCCAGTGCAATCAGAACCTTGTTACCCCTGCGATATAACGGCTTGTCGTCATCGCGGTAGATCTGCCACAAATTAGCATTTTGCTAGTCTCCTATTGCGCGTGTGGAAGCTTACGTTATTAGAGATGATACTCGAGGCCTGAACAGTCATGTTATACATGGCCGTTGCAACTGTGCGTGTCCGGACGGACCCCGCATTCCTTGACGTGATGGCGACAATGATAGCGTGCACATACGGTGCTCCGATCAGAAGAATCAAATCCACCCATCGACCCCAAGCACTAGCATCAGCAGGGAGAACCTCGAGGGCGATCAACAATGCCAAGCACCAGATTTCACAAACAACACCCAGAAGCAAGCGCTGATTGAATCGCTCTGAAATCCATGTGAAAACCAGCAGATTGATAATGAAGATAACGTATGCCGGGATGGTAAGCAAGTTTGTCTCAAACGTCCCG
Organism: Aspergillus intermedius; assembly: GCA_039880815.1. NCBI lineage: Eukaryota > Fungi > Ascomycota > Eurotiomycetes > Eurotiales > Aspergillaceae > Aspergillus > Aspergillus intermedius. The sequence continues at coordinate 19,670 of JBDODA010000162.1, read as the reverse complement.
AAACCGAGACTCTTGAGCTGCAAGGTGATATAGTTTGTTGCGGGTGTGTTGGGAATGCCCCAGATGAAACCAAGTGCATAAATCGGCCAAAGGTCATAGTCGCAAAGCGCACGCCAAAGCATCTTAGGTGTCAAGGCTTGTCTGTTGTGCATGCTCCCCTTGCTGGGATCGTCGCGGAGGACGCGGTTTACCATAATCTTCTCTTCGCGCTCATTGAACCAGCCGTCCTTCCCGCGGAATCCTCCCTTTGTCTGTGTTGGACCTGCAGGCATCCAGAACATCGCGATGATTCCGATAGTACCGGTGATCAAACCTTCGAAAGCAAACAGGTATCGCCATCCGCCCGTGCCGTCGCTCTGTCGAACATGGAGAAATCCGAAGGCAAGGAATGCACCGATAATGGACGTGCCTTGGTAGGAAACCCAGAAGTAACTCAGTCGGATAGGCAACTCTCTAGACTTATACCAGAAAGAGAGGAACAGGATCGTGTCGGGGATACTGGGAATCAAGTCAGCAACACGACCGGCAAGAGTGGTATCGCTTAGACACTCACAATCCACCCTCAATCAGACCCAAAAGAGCGCGACAGATGAAATAACCGGTTCGATTCTTGAGGAATGCCTGGAAAGCAGCGATGAAACTCCACATAACCATTTGGATCGGAATCCAGCGGTCGGGTCCGAACTTCTTGGACAACAATTGCGACGGCATTTCTGCGAAGAGAAAGACAAGGTAGAAGATTGTTTGACCGGTGTTATAGTCGTTGGTGTTCATGCCCAAATCCTCAAGCATATTGTCCGACATAGCCTGGACGATGTTTCCTCGATCAAGCTGGAGCGCAAAGAAAGTAACGCATGCGAACGTACAAACACGGATATCAATCTATTTCATCAGCATGGGGATGCGCATTATCGAATAAATGAATGGCCATACCTTCCGAATGAGGCTCTTCTCTTCATCTTCATCCCACTGGAAATAGGGGTCCCATCGGTGTATTCCTTCATATGTCGAGATGGGCCTGTAGATTTCCGGATCCTCGGTAGTATCGAATGCGCAGTCATCAGGAACCTTGCCCTGTCCAAGTCCTAGTCGCGTTTCCTCATCCGACAAAGACGTCGAGGATGCTTCGATTGTCGCATTATGAGGAGACTTCGAGTCGTAGGACTCCTGGCCTGTCTCAGGCGACTTTGAGTCCTCAATGGCCATTTTAAACAAAGCCTTGGCTCTGGCGAGACTGGTTTTGTTGCTCCTCGGAGAAACATGAAAGGCCAAGGGAACTGCAGCTTATAAGAGCTGCATGACAGGCAGCTCGCACGGTCAAGGAAGAAGGAAAAGTCCCATCACGCAATGTCTGGGCAGGTCCGACGGATTCACCTGTCAAGCGCACTACATAGCCAAGTGGATAACCTATTGCCTCGTGGTATTTTCCTTTTGCTCTATCTTGGATCGCAACGACCCGATTGAGTTTGTTCCAGGCCTCGATAAACGACGGTGTTCGCACGCCTAAGACTCCTTTGTCCACGAAATAACCCGGATATTCAACCTAAACTCTACGCAGCCTCGGTCAGATCCAATTGCGGCAGTCGCAATCCAAATCACGCAAATCAGCAGCAACTAGCGTCATAGCAGGCAAGTAGGATTAAGCTCACGGGACAGGGATGTTTTTATCTTTCTCAATCGGGATCTATTTAAAAAAATGCAGCCTTGTCAAATGGTGCTGCAGCGGAGTCTGTCCGGGAGATACTGGTGGTGTTGGTTTCATCGTTTGCGGGCGGGATCACAACATCGGCTGTTGTATTTATTGGTGCTGCCAACATTAAACATTTTATACAAGCGTGTCTAGGAAATTTAGATCGTATTCTTCTTTTGCTCATCAAAATACGTTTAATTGAGTCTCGTATAACGTACGCCGTATTCTGCTGATATCCCTGTCGCTCGTGGTCGTTGCGCGAATGCTGGATGTTATCACGCCATAGTTCTCCTCAACGTCGACGTTGTACTTTCGTACTAAAACATCTCTACGGGGCAGTATATGAATATAATTGTGTCTTTCGAGTCTGTCTATTTAATGGAGGTCTTGATTATACAAGTATTCATCGGTGATGTGCTGGGAATGGTACCGTACGTATACCCAAGTATACGATGTAGCGATCTCACCAGATTATGCCATACAAGCAACCCCGTTTCATAATCCCAATAGAAATACGCTCACGACGATAGTCACCATAATCCAACACTCACACGACATGCCCAATGCCCCCAGTACAGTAACAAATTACAACAATCTCACTCCTTCAACCTGAATCCCAACTTGCACTCTACCCGCGAATAACGCCACCGTCACGCAATGTCACAAGGATATAACGAGCATCCCGTCGGCAGTACACTCAAATCATAGCATACGAATCCTTCCCAGAATAGCTATTTGCATAGAAAGTTATACCCGAGACCCCGCGGCGGCATAAAGCGATATACTTCTTCTTGCACATACGTAGTATGGGTATGGGACGGATATTCGGATGAAAGCCTGGTACTGTATCTTTATGTTGCATGGGTATGAATCTGATAGCCGGAGTATGTACTCTATACTCTAGATAATACAGTACCCCGCAGGAATTGCGCAAGCCAAGGGCGTGGATGCGAAATGGTGGGGATGGTCTGGGTTTGTCTGGTAGTATATCAGGGCTGGTGTCCTGGCTACTAGTCTGTAGAGTCGATTCAAACCAAATCAAATTTGATCATTAACACCGACAAAATGGCACCCGCACCCGTTGAAAGCCTCCCTGTCCGTACAACACCCATTGCCCAGCTCAAGCACGACGCGGGCACCAACAAGGAGAACATCATTGGATACAAGTCGGCCTATATCCACGAGAACGAGATCAAGGGAACGGGCAGGCAGCCTCCCGCATCGTTTCCCAATTACCTTCCCGTCTGGGATAATGAGACAGAGAGGTGAGTGCTCTTGTTCGCAGTGATGCTGTGCAGAATCATGCTGATGAATGGTAGATACGCTCCTCTTGAGCCATTCGAGCACTATGACCACGGCAAAGACGCGGACCCGTCCTTCCGTGACCTCTTCCCTGAGGGCAAGGCACAGCTCGATGAAATCACCCCCGAGATTGGAAGTGAAGTGCACGGCGTGCAACTGAGCCAGCTCACCAAGGAGGCCAAAGACCAGTTGGCTCTCTTCGTTGCTCAGCGCAAGATTGTCGGTACGTACCATCCACTTCCTCCCTTCCCCCCCCCCCAAAGAAACACACAGCTAAGAAACGATGACAGCCTTCCGCGACCAAGACTTCGCTCACCTCCCCATCAAGGAAGCCCTCGACTTCGGCGGCTACTTCGGCCGCCACCACATCCACCAAACCTCCGGCGCCCCCAAGGGTTACCCCGAAATCCACCTCGTCTTCCGCGGCGCGGACGACCGCAACCGCTCCCAGTTCCTCGAAACCCGCACCAACACCGTCACCTGGCACTCGGACGTGACCTTCGAGAAGCAGCCCCCGGGAACGACCTTCCTGTACATCCTCGATGGCCCGACGAGCGGTGGTGACACGTTGTTTGCGAATATGGCGCTTGCTTATCGCCGGTTGTCGCCGGAGTTTCAGAAGAGGTTGCATGGGCTACGGGCTGTGCATTCTGGGATTGAACAGGTGAATGCTAGTTTGTCGAAAGGGGGTATTGCGAGACGGGATCCGATTACGTCGGAACATCCGATTGTGCGGACGCATCCGGTTACCGGTGAGAAGGCGCTTTATGTTAATCCTCAATGTAAGTCCAACCCCTCCTTTTCCAGAGTTTTCAAAATAATGCTAACGAGAAAGTCACCCGCTATATCGTCGGCTTCAAGAAAGAGGAATCCGACTTTCTCCTCAAGTTCCTCTACGACCACATCGCCCTCTCCCAGGACCTGCAGTGCCGTGTCCGCTGGAGGCCCGGAACCGTGGTCGTCTGGGATGTAAGCCGCCCTCCCTTAATCTGTACAAGGTCATGATAAAGATGCTGACAATCATAGAACCGTGTTACCGCCCACTCGGCCCTGTTCGACTGGGAAGATGGTCAGAGACGCCATATTGCCAGAATCACGCCGCAGGCAGAGGCGCCGTATGAGACACCTTTTGAACAGTAGATTGCTTGCTTTATTATAAGTGACGAGATAGCATGTTGATTTTATGAATTAATGCATTGGATGATTCCACCATCTGCTAGTTTTAAGCCATGCGTAGCGGAACACAGTAGATGATCGCCAAAATAGTAGCCAGTCGTACCTTAACCACCCACGTCTTCCTGAACCAATGGGAAGAACCTGGTTACAAGGTGTATCAAACTATCAACTTTCACTCCGCTTCCCAAACCAAGAATCAACCCTAATCACCGAGCGAGAACGTGGACGAACCCCAGACGGCGCACCATGTGTTGGTCTTTGTGACTCCACATCAACATTCTCAATATGATAGGATTGTGCTTCATTATCGGTTATTCTATCGTCTCTTTCCGATGTGTTCTCGGTGGGAACGCTGGATATGTCTTCGAGATGTTCCCAGGTGACAACATCGTCGTCATGGCCGTTGTGGAAGGTTGTCGGTTTCGTGGGTGCCATCGTAATTGGTTTAGCTTGGATCCGCTGGTAATTGAGTGGGTTGATCTAGTGGTTGGTTGCGTGTTAAGTGAGGCGTGTTTATGCATGTAATCAATAGATCGAACTTACCACCGCAGTGTGGATCGTGTTAATGGAGCTTCACCTTCAATTCGACCAAATACTCAATCAACTATATCCCCAGAGATGATTGAATCCAAATTAGCAAGCAGAAGTCGAAATTGCGGTGGCCAGAGCCCAAAAAAGCAATCCCCTGCCCTTGCGTAACCAGCCTTCTCCCTTATCACCCAGCCCACCCCGTATGGTTAACATCACACAACATGCCACACAACACCCTATTCCCACCAAAAAAAAAAACCACCTAGTGCGTACCCAGAGGCCGTTCGAACCTCTCCAAAATCCCAACCCTCCACTCCCGAAACTCCCTTGCAGAAACCGGTAACATCGCATTCCGTTCCACCAGCGTCTGATAGACACTCTTATAGATATTGCTCGGTAACTCGAGCTCCTCGAGCGATAGCGATGACGGTTTTCCGTTTTCAGGGCTGAGTAGGTTTTCGATGGCGGATGTTTCTTGGAAGAGGAGTTTCATGCCGCGACGGGCCGTTGTGGTGATGCTTTGTGAGGTGCTAATGGTGGAGTAGCGGAGGTCGGGATTGAAGACCCATAGCTGTTGGTTATTATTGTTAGTCTTGCGGTTGACTGCGTAAAGTGGGGTAGGTAGGGACATACGAGAAGACCATCTTTCCCGCCGGTGTGGACGACGAAGCGTCGGGCACTTTCTCGGTCGACGAGTTCGAGGAGTTGTGCTGCTACCACTGTTTCTATGGGATGGGTTTGCTGGTATTCTTCTTCGGTTGTGTCTTGTTCAGAGGTATATGCGGATAAGGCTGCTTTGAGGAGTCGCCAGCCGTTGGCGATGGGGTCTTCCAGACCTATTAGGGCGTTGCATTGTGTGCAGGTTATACTCGTTTTCTTAGAGTTCCCGTTTTGGATCTAGTACGAGACAACAAGTCAGCATGCTTGACTGAGGATTCAGATATTGCCTTGAGTTAAAATGAAAGATGATTTGTATTGCATAGAATACAGCAAGCTAATCTACAGACTACGCTTCATGTACCTCAGTTAATCGCGTCAATCCCACCACTCTAGGAAAGTCAATGACCGAAATTGACGGAGAAAGTTATGAGGCTCCTGCATGAGGTACAGCAGCCACGGCTACTCGCAGCAGGGGGATGAAATCCATCTCGTGGAGGATAACTGCCCTTATCTTGCCTTGAGCCACCATAGCTTCTGAAACCTCATGCTTGAGAGATTAGTATAGGGCAATTGTATCGAAGACCAATCCATGGGATGAACAGGCCTCCTTCTTGTTGCCCGGCCGTGCGCATACATGATCGCGAGGAATAGAACAAAAAGAGACACCAGGTAGAGTAGCGAGGATCCTCTTACCTTTAATTCCCTACAATCTCCCTCAGCGACCAAAAAGGTCGCCACGTCAACAAGCCCCGTCCCCGAACTCGCCACGACCTGGTTCGCAGCACCATAGCCTTTAACCTGCGAGTTCCGTTCCTCAATCGACACCGTATGGCCGTCATGATCATGGTCATGAGCATCCGGTTTGTGACAATGCCAAAAATCCATCATCTCTGCCCAATTCCCACTAGGCAGGTCTTTCCACACCCACCCGCTACCAGCATCACCAGGTGCAGGCGTAGGCGCACAATCCAAAACCACATTCCCGCACCCCCGACACCCTATCCGTGTATATGAACCCATATCACCCGCCATCCAGGGCACGTATTCTTCGCTCGTGACTTCATCCTCAGGACGTAGTAACCCACCCCCTGTATCACCGGGATCGATCTGCATTCTGAACGATAGTTCCCTTTCATCCCCGTTCCCACTCCCCGGCCTTGATTTTGATCCTAGTTCTCCCTCATCGCGAGTCCCATTCCCAGTTCCAGTATGTTGTCGCCCCTCCAAAACCCACCGCGCCGCCTCATTCACGCGCGCAGGGAGCTTTATCGTCTCCGATACATCGTCATATGGTTCTGAGAGGGAAACAGTCACTGCGCGACGGGACTCGGAGAGGGAGATGATCGGGTCGAGGTTCCTAAGGAGAGTGATGTAGAGGGTTATTTGGCGGATGTTGGGGAGGAATTCGGCGTGGAGGGTTAGAGTGGTTTGGGTTTCTGGATTTGAAGACGCCATTATTGCCTTCCTTGAAGGTGTTGTAGTCGATGATGATTCAGTGAGACTGTTCGTTAGTACATAATCTTGTTCTGCTCTGGGTTGTTGGATTGTTGTTTTGGTACGAAGTGGATCAGATTTTATAGTCACATGATGCCAAGACATCAAATTGTATGCGTTTTTGGGCAATTGAAGACCCAGTTTAGACGTAAAGGTCAAGAGACGCTGGTACTATTTTGTTGTTTAATTTGTGTATGGCCTGCAGATGGTTTACCGGTTTATCGTTAGTCTTATGGCCGTGAGGACCAGGCACATGTAAGATATATATAAAACCGCTTCTCCGCGTCAGGCCAGATTGCGGAGAGGGAATGACCACGATGGCTTGGGAATAATTCTACTGAAAGCACAATGCAATACTCCCTTCTTATACCGAGCACAAAGTCAGCACTGAGTCCTCTGTACACAACATCCAATTCCAGTCAACTGAAATCCCGTGACCACCGACCTCTAACCTCGGCTCGGAAGTGGCAGAATAGCGCGGGCGGTGGTCCCCAATTGCGCCCCGAGAAGCAGTAGTTGACCTTCCCCAGCTTTCCACTAGCCAGCTGAATTCCCTCGGCCGATTGTTTGTCTTCTCTGGGTCGGTGAGTTTCTGGGCTGATTGAGTACACCGTGGTTACTTGTACAGCTCCATTCGTGACATGAAATCCTGAGTTCTCGTCTTCACTTCATCCGCGTCCCCCTCAACATACCATTAACCGACCGACGACCGACGACCACCGACCATGGACTTCGAGCACTACGGTGGACAGAGCGCAGACCAGCCCAAGCGACAACGGCGACGGCGACCTAATGCGGCCAGACGGCTGTTGCGCAATAAGGCGCCTATCTCGGCTCGTTTGACACTGGATCCCCAGCTGCGTGGGAATGTCGGGATTGTTTCCGACGATCTGGTTAATGATCTGTTTCAGTACCGGGAAGTGAAAGGTGAGCTGCATGTTTCTTATAATAATGATGACGCTGATATTCATTTCATGCTTAGATGGCGAAGTCCTCTACGTCGCCGTCTCCCCGTACACCCCGAGCTACAATTCCGTGGAGGAGCTAGCCTGGACCATACTTCCAATTCGAGTACATCCGAGAGAATCGTCTTATACCGCGCCTATTTCGCACTCGACCGTCGTTTTTCCCGATTCAGCGGAGTCGTTGCAACCGTTCCTCCAGGCTCAGAGCAGACTGGACCCTACGCGTCACTCGGTTCAGACACAGCGTGTGATTGAGATTCGGGTGCTGGACGTTGTGCCTCTACAATTAGATACGGTGTACGTGACGGTGGAACGGAATCTCGTTCGGAACCACGATGACGTGCAGAACAAATTTGGTGGTGGATTCTCGCCCAGCATTCATGGTCCAAATGGGCTGTGGGCCAAGGCTGCAAAGGGTAGCGAGGTGAAACGATACTCGAAGAAGGCGGCGGCTGAAGCTGAGGAGCGACTCACAGCTGCGGTGCGTGAAGCTCTTGGTGCGCAAAAGGTGGTGCATACTGGCGCCGTGCTGCCACTTCCGTTGCCACCGCATCCGATCACCTATGCGCCACCACCTCCCGTGCACATTTCGTTCTGCGAACCCGTGTCGCAAGGTGTTCTGGTGCCAGAAACCAAGATAGTTCTTGTACAGGCACGGGCGCATGGAACCCGATCGCAGAAGAGCTTGTCGTCAACATCAAGCCTTAAGCAGGTCACAGAGGATGAGGCGGACGACACGTCCAATGAACAGTTTTACTCTGCTGCTGAAGAAAAGGGCAATGAGAGTGGAACGGAGATGGAGAGCACCTCTCCACCAGACGACTCGGAGACAGAGGGCTCTGTTGGCACCGCAAGCGATACATCCGACGACTCTTTGGAGGATATGATTTCCCTTTCAGCGCCGCAGCTCCCGCAGCCGCCGTCGGGAATCGCATCGTCGATGACAGGTGCGACGCCTCGTGCGAGCTCCCGCCGTGGAGATGGTGCGCAAACACCGGGATCGGTTGCGTCTAACTTCACATCGACGACCATGCGTCCTGGCGGTCGTGGTGGTGGCGGCGGCGGCAAGGTCTTCAAGGCAGAAGGTCTTCTACGCTCAATACCTCTTGAACTATTACATCCCCGACCTCGCGATGACGATGATGTGGACGCATTTGTCTTCGTGGATATTAGTGCCCTCGCCAAGATTGGCTGTTTCTCTGGAGACTGGGTCAGAATCGAGGCTTCCGAGGAACCGCAAGCGAATATTTTCGCTTCCATCAAGCTTGGAAGCTTTAACGAGCAAGAAGAGGACTCTGGCGATTGGCGTGCCGTGAGGATATACGGCCTGCCAGGTCTTCCTTCCGCTAAACCGCGGTATTCGATCAACCAGTCGGAGCGTCGTGGAAGCTTCTCCCGTCTGCCAGTTCGCTTGACCCCGTCGGTGTACGTTCCGCCATTGCTCCTCAACAATCTCGACAACCCGAAACACCTTCGTATTTCTCGCATGAACTTTGCTTCTGCCACTGGACCATCCAAGCCTGGCCTTTTGCATCAGGTGAAGAACAGCTTAACAAGAACTCCACCGTTGGCAAAAGAGGTGACGCTGCTTAAGGTATCTACTCCGCTGTCCATGGACCGTGTTCTTCAGCCTGCCTTGTTTGCGGGACTCAAGCAGTATTTCGAGTCTGCGCGACGGTTGTTGAAGAGCGGTGACCTTGTCGGTATCAGTGTCGATGAAGGTCTTGGCAAGACTGTCTTTGGAGGCGCCGCTGCGACCGATGGTGCGGCTCAGGATGACGATTTGACTACCCGACTGGGTCACGTTTCAGGCGCAAACAACCCAGGCTCGAGAAAGGTTGGTGTTGCTTGGTTCCGCGTAGGCCATGTAATCGCCAGTTCGTCAGAAGAGGATGAACCAACTGAAGACCAATGGGGAGGCGTTGCTGTTATTGACACCTCATCTACAAGAATGGTGCAGGCAGGAAGTGACGTGAGCAGAGTCCCAGGCACAATGAACAACGGATGGGAGTATTGGCTTGGAGCCAAGGGGATACCCAAAGCCGTTGGTGAGTCCCTGACACCTCATGGCCTCCTTACGGACTCGCCGCAATTGTTTACTCCTCCTTTGCAACAGCGGATTCGCGACCTCATGTCTGCCGCGACAAGCCCTCGCGCAATTCAGCTTGGTATGAAACCTGTTGTCATCCTGCTCCGGTCTCAGCAACGACACATTGGCAAAGCCACCGTGGCGAAGCGAGCTTGTTCGGATATCGGATTACATACTTTCCCAATTGACGCCTATGATATCCTGACTGAAGGTGGAGCCAACGGCGGCGATGTCAAGACAGAAGCCTACCTGAAAGCTCGCGCGGAGCGCGCTTTCAACTGCGGGCCAAGCTGTACGGCACTCTTGATTCAGCACATTGAGGTTTTGACAGCCGATCGGATTGTTACGGCGATGTCTGAGATTGTCGCGGATGCCCGGGTTGTTATTGCAACGACCACCGATGTCGAGCAGATTCCCGAAGGCATCCGCAGCATGTTTACGCACGAATTCGAAATGACTGCGCCGGAGGAGAAGGAGCGTGAAGGTATCCTGCAGAACGCTGTTGCCGACCGTAGCATCAAGCTGTCGCCCGACGCGGACCTGGCTACTGTTGCTTTGAAGACTGCAGCGTTAGTGGCCGGTGATCTGGTGGACGTCGTCGAACGAGCATGCGCCGCGCGTGCTGCGCGATTGGAGAGACTGGCAGAGACTGCCAGCACGAGCTCTTCCGGAACCAAGATCAACGTTCGCGACGTCGTCATTTCCGGTGGTGATGCTGCGCGAGGTGTCACCAAGGCGGACTTTGAAACGGCAGTCGAAGCGGCAAGGAAGAACTTTGCCGATTCGATTGGAGCGCCCAAGATCCCCAACGTCAGCTGGGATGATGTGGGTGGATTGGCTACCGTTAAGGATGCTCTCGTGGAAACTATTCAGCTGCCACTGGAGCGCCCTGAGCTGTTCGCCAAGGGCATGAAGAAGCGCAGCGGTATTCTGTTCTACGGACCCCCGGGTACTGGTAAAACACTGCTGGCCAAGGCCATTGCGACTGAGTTCTCTCTGAACTTCTTCTCGGTCAAGGGTCCGGAATTGCTGAACATGTACATTGGTGAATCCGAAGCAAACGTTCGCCGAGTTTTCCAGCGCGCCCGCGACGCCCGTCCCTGCGTCGTCTTCTTCGATGAACTGGACTCCGTCGCCCCGAAGAGAGGCAATCAAGGCGACAGTGGCGGCGTCATGGACCGTATCGTTTCCCAACTCCTTGCCGAACTCGACGGCATGAACGGTGGCGAGGAGAACAGCGGTGGCGTCTTCGTTGTCGGCGCAACCAACCGTCCTGATCTTCTGGACACTGCGCTCCTCCGTCCCGGTCGTTTCGACAAAATGCTCTATCTGGGTATCTCGGACACGCACGAGAAACAGGCGAAGATCCTGGAGGCTCTTACAAGGAAGTTCACTCTCGATCCGGAACTGTCGTTGCAGCGCGTTGCGGATAGATTGCCGTTGACGTACACCGGTGCTGATTTGTATGCGCTGTGCTCGGATTCTATGCTCAAGGCTGTTACGCGAAAGGCTCTGGCGGTGGATGAGAAGATTCGGCTGTTACCTGATGGACCTGTTAGCACGGCATACTTCTTCGACCATCTGGCGACGCCGGATGATGTTTCTGTGATGGTTACGGAGGAGGACTTTACGGATGCGCAGAGTGAGCTTGTTCCTAGTGTTAGGTACGTTTCCCCTCGTTCCCCTTTCGTACTCCCAAACAATTTCTTCTATGGTTACTAACAGAAAACAGCGCCAAAGAACTCGAACACTTCGAACGCATCCGCCAAAGCTTCGAATCCGTCGACAAAAAGAAACAAAATCAACAAGAACAGCCCCAACCCCAGCAGTCCCAACCCGCCCAAACTATCGGCGAAGCCCTCGAAGCCCTCCGCCTAAGCGGCGAACAACCAATTGTCGACGGCATCGATGGACCACTCGTCAATGGCGATAGCCATCTTCCACTGAGCATGGGCAAGGGAAAAGCGCGACACGGGAAGGGCAAGGGGAAGGCGAGGAGTAAGGCCGGGTCTGAGGTTGATGGCGAGGTGTCGGATGAGGAATCGACCGGGGAGAAGGAGGATGAGGATTATGTGGTGAGGACTGATCATTTACAATAACTTCTCGGGGTAGGGTAATGTATTATGGGCGTGAGTGGGTATAGTAGTCGAGCATTGTATAGGATGCTGTATATAATATCTGCTGAGAATACCCAGTGACATAATAATTGATTCATCATGCTATTTGTATAGACTTGAGTGACAGCAAACAACCCTCGGTTGACGCCTGACATCTCGATTAGGTTATTCCCCGAACCTCACCCATTGACAAGTTGACATATGCATCTGGACTACTGGACTGTATCCAAGCATCAAGCACCACGGGTGACGATACTAGCATCGCCCTAAGTGCGCTCAGATGTCTGTGTCTGCTGTATGCAGCCCTACGGGTTAGCTTCGTGGAAATACACGTGATGACAGAATGACACCTCAGGCACTCAGGCAGTAGTCCCCGAGCCTCGGTGACACCTGACTCGCATATCTCTACCTCCGTATTCTGTACTCTGTACTCTGTACAGTCGGTACAAAAATAGATAGACCGGCACAGTGTCCATGCAGTATCTACCCCTTTTATATCTCAAGCGAACACAGACACTGAGTCTGATACAAGATAAACCAAACGTCTTGGAATTATCTCACGCCCTGTCAACGCCCAGCCCTCCTTATCCGAACCGAACGCTTATCTCAACCCTCGGACACCCCCCGATCTCACTCCACCGTTTCCATACCCAAATCCGGCGCCTCGCCTCCTAACTGGTCTACATCGCCGAAGCCATGGCGCTACCAACCACTCACACCCTCGGAACCGCCTACATAGTTAACTCCGGAGAAATGTCTATCAACAGACACTGGCAAAACCCCCGAAAGCCAATCCAATCCAATCCCCGCGAAAAACCGTGGAAATTACCCCATATCTGTTAGGTAACAAGCATGTGTCTTGTTTATGTTTCCCCGCATATCTGTGGGCCCGCGGAGGAAAGACACGAGCGAACGGTCAAAGGTTCTGGGTAGGCGTCTTGCCTAGAATGGACACGGGAGAGAGGGCGAAGGTAGTGATAGTCAGAGAGATAGTCTGCAGTAGACGTCAGTTTTTGTCGGGCCAGGCGGAGAGGGACGGAGGACCCAGGTTAGGTTAAGAAGGGAAAAATGCTAGACAAAAGAGCGGTTTTATCTTTCTCTTGGACCCCGGTGACTGTCTCTCTCTTCTTGCATTTTACCTGATCTGGTCTTGGTCTTTCCCTGGACTTGGATTTGTTGCTGTATAATTTTGTTTCGGCATTTCATTCAGAGCAGAGCACAATGGAAAAGGTGCAAGGTGATGATGCTCAATTGGCCGCTATGGGCCATAGGGCCGAATTGAAGCGCAATTTCTCGATGCTGTACGTTTTGCTATATAGGAGATATGAGAATGCTGTGGTCGCTGACTATTCCAGGTCGATGCTGGGGTTGGCTTTTGCTATTTTAAATGTACAAGCACACGGTTCACGAGGGAGATGGTGGTGGCTGACAATCGCAGTCATGGACAGCCTTGTCTACAAGTTTATCACTGAGTTTGCCCTCCGGAGGGTGTGTCAGTGTTGTCTGGGGTGAGTTTCTTGCGTTTCAAATGGTCTCGTGCGACGGCTAATGTTTGCATAATGAATAGGTCTTATCACGGCGGGTGTCTGTAATCTGTGTATAGCGACATCGCTGGCTGAGTTTCTTTCTGCTTATCCTACGTTAGTCGATCGGGCTTTTTGTTAGTTGCATTTTTGCTGATGGTTGAGTAGCGCTGGCGGACAGTATCATTGGGTTGCAGGTGAGTCTTGATTTTCCATTCTCAAATATTGCCCAAGAGGAATAACATGCTAACAATAAACAGTTAGTAAGTATATACCTGTCGCCGACGTTTGAAATATACCTAACGAAGATAGTCGCCTGGGAAAGATGGATGCCGATTCTTTCGTGGATCACTGGCTGGGCCAATGTTTCCGGATGGGTGAGCACACTACCTTCTTGCCTTACAGTGTATGCTGACTCTTCAGGTCGCCCTGACTGCTACCGGTGGCCTGCTGGGCAGCGAACTGGTTATTGGTGTCATTTCCTTGATGCATCCGGTATGTTCCTCGCCTCAGAAGATGACCGGACCTGGCTTATTCTCTAGACATATGAATCCGAACGGTGGCATCAATTCCTGATTTACATCGCGTACAACATTATCGCTTTTATTATCAATGCGCTTATGAATTCTGCGCTTCCGTTGTTTACGAAGAGTGCCTGTGAGTGGCCCATACATGCTGAGTGTTGTGGTGAAATGCTAATACATTCAGTCATTTGGTCCCTTTCTGGGTTTACCGTTATTTGCATCACGGTTCTGGCGTGTTCCTCGCCAGACTATAACTCGGGGAAGTTTGTATTTGGAGAGTTTATCAACCAGACAGGATGTAAGTTTCCTTACCCCGGTTTATAGTAAATAAAGCTGACATTCTAGGGCCTGATGGTATCGCTTGGTTACTCGGAGTATGTTACTCTCGCACGTTTGTGAACACATGTTTTAACAGATGTAGCTTCTCCAAGGTGGACTCGGAGTCACTGGATATGTATGTCTCCTCGCATCCCTTCAATATACACAGCTAACAAAGCTAGGACGGCGTCGCCCACATGATCGAAGGTACCATCACCATAGCCAACACCATCGACAACGAAAAACACACTAACACGTCCAGAAATCCCCAACCCCTCCGTCGTCGGACCCCGGATCATGATCGGCTGTGTTGTGATCGGTATCGTGACCGGCTCGATCTTCTTAATTGTTCTGCTCTTCGTGGCCGGAGACATCGATACCATCATCAACTCTTCCGCGGGACCTTTGCTGGCGATTTTTAAGCATGCGACGAACAATAATGCTGGTGCTATTTGTTTGCTTATGTGAGTCGCCCACACTTCAAGCCAAGATGATGGATACTAATATTGTAGTTTCCCTCTCGTGTGCATGCTCTTCACGACTACCAGTATCATGACCACGAGCAGTCGGATGGTCTACGCTTTCGCAAGGTAGTCCAGTCACCAAATATTTCCTTTTTCAATGCTCGGTACTAACGAAGAACAGAGACGGCGGCCTCCCAGCATCCCCCTTTTTCTCCAGCGTCCACTCAAAGCTCAAAGTCCCTCTCAACGCACTATACTTTACCGTCATCCTGGTTATCATCTTCGGATGCATTTTCCTCGGCTCGTCCAGCGCTTTCAACGCCATTATTTCTGCCTCCGTCGTCATGCTTGACGTTGCATACGGTATCCCGATCGCAGTGAACTGTCTACGGGGACGGAATATGCTTCCAGAAAGACAATTCGTTCTTCCTAATGTCGTTGGATGGATTCTCAATATTGTACGTTCTCATCTCATGTATCATGGGAAGGTTGCTAAGTGTTCAGGTCTCTCTTGTTTATATTACTCTAACCACCGTGCTGTTTCTGTTCCCGCCGGACCTTCCTGTTACAGGAAGCAACATGAGTAAGTCCCCTCCCTATGTGTTATGACCAAACAGACGCTGACACGTCCTATAGACTACTGTGTTGCGGCATTCGGAATCGTGTTTATCATTTCCGCTTTTCAGTGGATTGTCGATGGGAGGAAGAACTTTGTCGGTCCAAGAATGGACGTGGATCCTCTTGAGGGTGAGGTAGCCGTCAACGTCGCTCCCAGCACAGCCGACCACAAACAAGAAAGCGAAAAGTAACTACGCTCCAAGATACTGAATAAACGAATATCATTGAACCAAACTCCATGAAGATAATACCCTACCCTATCAATATCCTTGATCCAAGATACCTCATCCTCAAACCGCTTCCTCCTTAGTGGCATCCTCAGCAGCCTTCGCCTTTGCAGCCTCAATATCAATGAACACATGCCCCATCGGTCCAGCCTGCGGACTCCATCCACTACACTCAATCTTGTACTTCTCGCTATCAACCTCCGACACCTCAAACCTGTTGACCGGTTTCTTGTTACGATTGTCCCAATGCAACTCGCAGATTTTGTCATCGCCGTGAAACAAATCCAGCCAGCCTTCGCTGCCGCGGCGGCCGCGGGCGCACACCTCGCCGATGCCGTAGGAGGGGATGGTGAGGTTGTCGATGTCGTCCTCGGTGAGGGGGAGGGATTTGTCGGTGGGGGAGTGAAAGGATCCTCTTGTTGGCTTTGTTAGTATATGGATATAGTTGGGGGGACGGGAGAGTCGTACTCATATAGAAAGGAATCCTTGATAGAAATCTCGCCCTTGTCCAGACGATCCCTGATGTGAATCGAGACCCATTGCGAGGGATCCATTTTGTCCATTTTGTCCATTTCACCTGTTTTGTATAATATTCTGTGTATTCTCTTTAGATGTAGTAATTACTTGGTATCACCACCAGACCTCTGGAGGAGAAGAACCCCTTTATACACCACCCCATGCGTACTTCTGATGAGGTCATGAGACTGTTATTCCCTCGGGTATTCTGCCCCCATACGAGCAAAGTGAGGTCACTGGCAGCGAAAGTTCAGGCATTGACGAATGGAGTGTCATGGTTTGGAGCTGGAGAGGAGAAGTGAACCATGGCTGCAGGCCAGCTCAGAATGCGGGGTGGCCTGATGCGGTAAGTGGACGTATGATGATCATAGCTTGGTTACGCGTTGTGTAGGGATTATTTAGAGGAGGGGAGGGGAGGGATTGTTCGTGTGACGAGTGGTGAGATGAATTTGCTAGAGTATTGCACTGTAACTATGTACTTCTGATGGGTGTAAGTGCTTTGTTGTAGATGAGGAGACGGTGTTTGGTTTGTTTGCAGTAACTATGCGGTCATAGATGACTGAGACCGATGTCCCAACAATCTCCACGCCGAGGCCGCTCAACGGCTGAGATCAACGGCCAAATCTAGGGCGATCAAGCATGAGCAGGCGTGAATTCACAGATATCTTGAATGTTACTCTTCTCAGTAGACTCTAATTGATTTACTCCGGCTGCACTGTTCCCTGGACGCCAAAGATCTCAGCATAAGCCACCCATCGGGCGATACCTCAACGAATACAGTACAACACCACCAGTACAAGGAAACACGCAATGCTCCAATTCTCCTTCTCCCTCCCTCGCATCTTCCCTCTCTGGGAAAGATCGCAATTCAAAGTCTCCGCCCCAAAAATCCACGACCTCGAGAACTCGCCCGAAAAACCCACCCGCGCATTGAAGTACCTGATTAAGTTGAACCATGCCAATCATGCCATTTTGCTCCATGGGCGGAAGTTTTATAACCATATTCCTCACGTGAGTTTTCTTCGCACTAATGTTGCAGGATAGTTATGATGAAGATGGGAAGCTAACCTACCAGTTACTGAGTTCGGCGTGGGTACAAGGTGCTGATGCGGATGAGTTGCATCGGTTATATGAGACTGAGTGTTTGGTGATGGAGCCATGGGTTGATTCGCCAGGAGAGGTTAGCTTGGATGATTGGAGGGATTTTCTGGGGAGGAGGGAGTATGTTTTTTTTTTTTTTTTTTCTTTTTCCCCTCGTTTTGGAAGTTTGGGTTGCTAATGGGTGGTAGATATCAACGGGCATTTGTGAACTACTTTGAGGATGAACTCGTTCGGCACGGATATAACTGGAAAGAAGTGGTCAATGAATACCTCTTCTCCGGAGAACAACCTTTGTTCAACTGTCTCATCACAGACCGTAGGTCCTGGTGCTATATCGAAAAAAAAAAAAACACAGCTAACGACGCAGTCGGCCACCCTCTGATCCACCTATCCTACGCCTTCGAATTCTCCAGCCGCGAGCTCGCCATGGAAGCCCTAGGCCTCGCAGCAACAACCTACAACCCCATCCACAAATACCTCTCCGACCCCATCTACACCCGAACAGAATCCTCCTACCACTCCCGCTCCCTCTTCGACATCCTGTCCCGCGTGCGCACCGACAAACGCTTCCACGGACTCTTCGGCACCCCGGGAAACGAGAACATCGAGAAGATCTTCGCCACTCGCGAAGATGCACTACTCGACCATTGGAACGCGTGGAAGATCGAGGGCGATACTGCCAAACAGTTCCGTGAAACACAGGAACTTGCTACGGCGTTGCTGCTGGGTACGCATGCGGATGGCTCGGAGGAGTATGATTTCTTCTTTCTGCATGTTTTGACCACTAACCACGCCGTCCGCGTCTTACTCCCTCTGATCCCGGCGAAGTTCCAACTCGCGCTCGTCCGGCAGTGGTGGCTCCTCATACTATCCGTGTACATCGCGCAACTACGCCCCGAAATCCGCATTGACCGCATTCAAGATGTCGAGCTTAAGGACAAGGATTGGAGGTGGGTGGCTGGTATGGCGCTTAAGGGGGAGAAGAAAGATGCGCATTATGTTAAGGTGTTGAGGGTGCTGAGGGAGATGGCGGGCACTTGGGGGGATGAGGAGGGGTATTATCTCAGGGCGGCAGTTAGGTTTGCGGAGGAGTTTATTGGGTGGGGTGGGTTTGTTTAGTTGTTGGCTTGTAGGGTAGGGTATGCATTTAGATGGTTAGAGGCGTATTGTTGTTTGCGGCTTTGGTTCAGAGGATTTGGGAACCTCGTGGCATATGTCAAAAAAATGTGAACTTACTCCCTTGAATGTATAACAAGCTTGTCTTTCATGGACTCCTCAGCTCGCATGTTTGTTATTCTATCTTTGTCGAGCATGCTAATGACCGTATCATGTCCTTTCCTGGCGGCGAGCTCTGCGACCTCTAGCGTGCGACTCTATATTATCCAATGGTTGCATACCGTCAGATGGACTGTAGGCACAATGAATAATTGAGATAATCTAGTATCGCAAGACTCAATTGTTGCTGAAGTCCCGTTGCCTAGGTAGATGGCGCCATTCAGCAATGCTCAAGCAGGAAAAGGTCGGATTAACTTACAGACATAAGCAGTACTCGCGACGCCGCGAGTGGTACTTCTGGCCCTCTTGGGCCAAGTCGGTACGGCGGACGATATGGGGTCATAAATTGGAAAGTAAAGGACTACCGCGTAATATAGAGACTAAAATAGTCTTGGTTAGTTAGTGGTGCATACTTGTTAGGTAAGATAGATAGGCGATCAGGTTGGCAGAAAGAAGGGTCAAGCTGATAAGGATATAGATAGGTAATTGGTAATGCTCAATAATCCCCGGGTATTCCGTTGTAATAACTGGTAATCATTTATAGCTGATCTATCTATTACTACCTTATGACTCCAGATGAAAAGAAAATCACTGTATACCATAAGACCCCTTATCGTCCGCCGTTTTTGGTGTGTGATGGATGGTTGATTGGTTGGTGGCCTATCGGCTAAGGCTAACTATAACTAACTACTACTAAATAGTTGGCCCGAGTAGCGAGGTCAGGGGATTCTTATAGTCGATGTGTGCACACATATAGGAGATCAAGCACTCAATCAGCTGCGTGTGCGCACACACGTTCGTTTAGGCAATATACCTCTACTTTCAGCTAATTACCTGCATATAGACCTCGTTTAGTCCGGAGTAATCGACTCCCGATTTCCCCTTTGAGCTACGATCCGAGAGACCCAGCTTCACTAACAGCCGCAGTACGTCACGTGTTGCGAGACGCATGAAAGTATATGGGAAAGAGTAGTTGATTGGGTGGTCGGTCGAACAGACCGGCCAACTACCTAATTAGGCCAAACGAGGGCGGTGAAAGAAGCACGTGATCATCAGGTGCTAACACCCCCCCTCGCCCGA
>JBDODA010000161.1:0-25985 GCA_039880815.1 Aspergillus intermedius | reverse complement strand
CATCCAATTATTGCCAGCCTCTTGATGTGAGCTGCTTTTCACCCTTAAAGGGGGCATATGGATGCTTGGTTGAAAATCGGATGCGGAAAGGCTTCAACCATATGGATAAACTTGACTTTCTTGAGGCGTATCCAGAAGCTCGAAAACAAGCATTTACTTTGGATAATATCAAGAGTGGGTTTAGAGCTACTGGTTTGGTTCCATCCAATCCAGAGGAAGTGCTTGGGCGTTTTACTATTCAACTTAAGACCTCTACACCACCGGGCAGTCAGTCAACTAATTCAGCACCAAAATCACCTTATAACTTGCGGCAACTAGAAAAGCAGGCATCTACAGTTAAAACTCTGCTTAAAGGGCATACACAAAACCCCCATCTGTTCTAGAAATGCGGATGGCAAGATCATCAAAGGTCATGAAATGGCTTTAAATGAAGCTATTCTTGCACGTCAAGAAATTCACGAATTACGAGCTTCACACGAAAAAACAGCTTCAAAAACGCAAGCGATCTAAGAGGCAGATAGTTACTGAAGAAGGCCTTTCTATTCAGGAGGGCCAGGATCTTATACAGGGAAGGGGCCAGGAGGAAGAAGTCATGCCTACTACATCTATGGAACCAGCGCCGACGGCAGAATACCGCTCTGTACGGGCACTACCACGATGTAGTGATTGCAATATTTTGGGACATAAACGGACTCATTGTCCTAATCGCAATAATAATTAGTTTTCATATGAAAATGCATTATTTTGGTGTTAAAAACTCCTGTTTTCTGACATAGGTCGGAGGTGGGCAGCTCGCTTGGGAATTACGTTAGTTATCAGTCTCCCTCCACCTTCTTGGGGAACAAGTGGGGCAGTATCCGATAAGAAAACAACACCACCATCACCCATCAATTGCCTACAGACGATATTCCACCCATTGGCATCCGCTCGTCATGGCCACTAATTCGGACTTTGTTGAAACTTCAGCTCTTGACCTGGACGAAATTCACGAAACTCTCATTGAGATAGCTTACAAGGCGGGTGATATTATCACCAGTGCGCTTCCAGCTACCAATGGTGCCGGCTCAAAGAAGAACAGTAAGTACCCCATTTCTGCACCTTGACGATCTAGGGGTAGCCCCAGGAAACTGATCCAAGTATTCCAGGTGCGGACTTGGTCACCGAGTATGATCGTGCAGTAGAGAAGATGATATCTACCACACTGGCCCAAAAATATCCACACTATAAGTGCGTTGTCCATCCTTAATAGTAGCAGACAGAAGAAAAGAATAATACCCAGGAGGATTTCTTGACTCATACTTCGGTTTGACATTTCTGCATGATACAGGTTCCATGGCGAGGAGACTTATGATCCTGCCCATCCACTGACTGACGATCCGACTTTCGTCGTGGATCCTATCGATGGCACTGTCAATTTCGTACACAGCTTCCCTTGTGCTTGTGTATCTCTTGGCTTCGCTGTCAAGCGTGTTCCGGTCGTGGGTATTGTCTTCAACCCATTTGACCAGACTCTTTATTCGGCTGTCCGCGGTCGAGGAGCATTCATGAACCGCGCGACACGCCTTCCTCTCAAAGGCGATAGTCTCGAACCCTTGAGCGGCCTGAGCAACGCACTTGTCAGTGTCGAATGGGGCTCTGAGCGTAGTGGTCAGAATTGGGACACAAAGGTGCGGACTTTCGCAAGGCTTGGTCAAACGAAAGATAATGGCGGCGCTATGGTTCGCTCGATGCGCAGCATGGGATCGGCTGCACTCAATCTTTGCGCGGTTGCTGCCGGCACCATTGACCTATATTGGGAGGGAGGATGCTGGGCATGGGATGTCTGTGCTGGTTGGATCATCTTAACGGAGGCCGGTGGGATAATCGCAGATGGAAACCCAGGAAGCTGGCAGGCCAGCCTTGAAGGAAGGAGGTATCTTGCCGTCAGAGCATCCCCGCAGGCAATAGGCCAGAAAGATCTCGTGGAAGAATTCTGGGGTCACATCCAAGGTCGCCTTGAATATTGATGATCGGCTCGTGATCGCGCAAGACCAGAGCCTGAGGTTACGGTGACTCCGTGGATATTCTTTATTGTATTTACACCCTTCCTGTGGTGCGAACTATGCAAGTTATCAATAAAATACTCGTACATACGGACTCAAGATACCCCGCTTCTATTATATCTCGCCCGGACGCTGCCTGATAGCATTTGTGCTATTTCGAAACTCAGGATCATCCTCACCGTCAGTGGCTGAATCTGGCCTTGGTGTGCTAGATGCCCCATCGAAATATTCTGACATTGAACCTGCACCCGTTCTTTTTCGATAAGCGTGATAGCAATCCAAAGATTGCGAAGGCTCGTTATTAGTACTGCTGTTAGTGACCTCGCACAGGCTGCCAGAATTGCCCGGGGAGCCGCTATTCTCGAAAGGTCTATCTGTCTGTCCTTGGACCTCGTTACCTGAATGTGTTGTCTTTATCGTAGGCGGTTTCGCTCTATCCATTCCTCCTTCAAAAACGTCGTTTGACTGTGCCGCTGAAGTATATGCGAAATGGGTATCGACAAGATGCTTGACCACCGGCCAACCATACGCATTTGTAAACATTCGCCGGACAATGATATTATTATGTGCGTCAGGTTCTAGACGGACGAGTACTTTGCGCCATGACAGCCCCCGGTGGTATGCCCGTGCGATCTTTTCCTCAACACGGAGGCCACTCTCAGACTCATCCTTACCCTGACGTGAGCTGTGATGCGACTCTATTGACGATTGATGTTGTGTGTTCGAACTCCTGGTTTGAGGTGAACTAAACGGTAATGTTCGTCGCTTGACGGGCAGCGGTGCTGGTATGTCCTCAGGATGGTAAATTCTGTCATGAAATATGGTACGGGGCCTCGAAGCAGGGTCGAGTATGAACTCCTCCGGCGGGAGCGGTGGCATAAGCAAATCACTAGCTGACTCGAAAAATGTAGTTTTGGGAGGCGTATACAACCCGTCTTCTTCATGCGACATCCTGTGAGGCGGCGCTTCTGGGCGATGTGATCCAGTAAGTGACTGCGTTTCAATCGGCTGGTCATCTGTATGAAGAGTTTGGCTGCGCTTGTAGATCTTTGTTTGCTTATGCCCAGCAGCGGTTTTTGGTGAGTCTTTTGGTCGAAATAGGGACAGGAGTCCATTCAATGGGCTGAACGAGTTTTGCGATGGGTCAACCTTGGGCGTTGAGTCCAAACGCACATCACGAGATTCTAAGTGACGCTGCTCTGACTCCTGCTGCCCCAAAGTCTGATATGGCTCTGATGCCTGCAGCGTTTCGATTGGCACTTTTCGATGTTCATTTTGTTGTTGGGATAATGCCGCGGAAGGTGTATTCTCAATAGCATTTGCATTCAATGTAGGACGGGTAGATCTAGGCGACTTGGAGTTTGCGCCAGTCAACTCTGCCCAGCCCCATTCAGCCATCGTCCCAACCAGGCCATTATCTCTTCTAGCCTTCTCGACCCGATCTAATCCTTTCCAATCGAGAAATAGTAAGGACGACGTTCGCAGTGGAACGATTCCATCATTAACCACGTTAGAATATACGGTCCGGTGCTGAAACTTTGCGAGTACTTCATGTGCTGGTCCACAGGGAAGGATCCTCAGCAGCGGCTTGGATCCGGGATCCGAATGTTCTTCTGGTTTCACGGCTTCGCCCCTGCCACCGATTATGGCACCCCAACCACTTCTCACCTTCGGAGCTGTCCAGCTCAAACCTAAATCTTGACCTGTTCGGCCTACAAGTCCCAGATCTAAGGCGAACCGAACATACACAGGGTTTTCATTGCTTAGCCCTAGAAAAGGAGTGGCCAAGGCTATAAAATTGATAGGTCGGATACGATCAAAGAATTGGGGCGAATACTTCTGAATATATGCGATAGCATACGTTTGAATAAGCCCGCCAAGGGAGTGTCCGATGAAGCTGATGCTCGTAAACTGGTAAGCATGGTTTTCTTGATCCGACCCTTGCTCATGAACACCAGAAACAGACGCCCCGCTGACAGATTGTTCTTCTGTGGTTTTCAGTGCAGTCAGAGGGTTGGGAAATGGTTTCGCCTTGGATGTTTTAAGTGGGAAATAGGGTTGATCAGGATAGGTCATCAACAAAACATATTTCGCGAGGCGCTTTCCGAGGTACTGTATACCACGTTCAGTTCGAACTGCATTCCCGAAAAACCCTCTGACAATGACTTGTTCGTCATCTTCATCGGTATCGTCCGCAGAATCGGGTCCTGGCCTGTTGATCAACGTCAGACACAGCAATGTTAAGTCGGAATATAAAGCCCCAAAAATGAGACCAGACATGCTCGCCTTCATTCACCCACCTTTTTGAATCAAATTTAGCGTTAGACTTCTTCTGGCGGTCCTGTTTCGCCTGCTCCCGAGCCCTTTTTGCAGCGATATCAATGCTTTCTTTTAAATAGAGCATATCTGCTCCAAGATTGCTGTGCAGCCCATGAGTTATTACAACAAGGTGGATTTGTTTCCTTTTCTCTTTTTCAGGTTCCTCTTTTTGCGCAGTAGTTTGGTTTTGGGTATTCGATGTCTCGGTAGCAGCTTGCGTATCTTGTAGTTTTGATTTGGCTTCGTCTTCAAAGGACGGAAAAGGCGGGCTGTTCCAAAGGCTGGCCGTATTATCAATACGCAGTGTAATGGATTTCGAGTATACACCTGTAGCAGCTAGCACTTGCTGTCCTCTAGTATTAGGTGACCAATGGTCGTGTAATTGACCTGGTCGAGGCAGCCCAGCACCTGATACACTACCCGCAGAGAGCAGTTGGACTGACTTCTCATCACGGCCGACTATGACTTCAAAATTGACGGCTGCAGTACCAGAGAAAACCACTTGAGATACTATCTCTATAACCCAGGTCACGCTTTGATGACTCTCAGGATCTGCAGAGGCAAGCTCCGTAGGAGTTTGACGGATACGTTGTGGAATGGTAATGGTCGCATCCCAGCTGCCCCCGGCCTTAAGGTAGGGCTCAAATTGAGGGATCCCCTCGGTGTCCTTCCGGCTGTATGCGACATTGGGATCGAACGTCGATGGATAACAGGCGGCATAGAGAGTATAAGGGCCATGCAGATAGGCAGCCCGTAACGGAATCGCAGACGTATTCCTAACTCTCACATAAAGCTCTTCTGGGGGCGGGTAGATGGGATCGGTTGCTGGGGTATAAGATATCGTGTACCTGACAGGCTCAGAGATATTTAGTAAGGAGTTTGATGAGCAACTGTAGGGTACGTGACAGACCTAACTACTTCTCCGACACGAACACTGCCGGCTTGGTAGGATAGCAACATTTTACCAGCTCGCTCTATGTTCACGAGCCCTGAATGCCACCCTGTGAGGGAATGGAAACTAGAGCGATGCTTGTCGGTTGGTGAAGAATGCTTTTGATCCAGTGACTGGGCAGTAGAATATGTCCGCGTAGTGATCAGCATCGAAACAAGGCATAGCAATTCTCATTGCATAATAAAATCACTGACATCCCTCAAGCAAAGTAGCATGCCAGCGCTTGAGAGTAAGGGCCAACAGAACTGGGCTCGTGTCTCTTCATGGGTGTGGTGGGATCAGCAAACGTGACGATCCGAGCGGGAGATAGAGATACGTTCGGAGTATGTATTTCCATTGAGCAGGACATCTGAACGAAATCTTAACCTGGGGATAAGGGTAAAACGTATATGGTGGTTTGTATAGATGTTTTCTATGTACTTCATACCCCGTAATACGCTATTGTCTATCGTCCATCGCCTGGTCTTGAGGCCATCCATCATCAAGGGACATCGGCGATAAGATTCAGTAGGCACCGTGGTTCATTGCGCACCTCCATCCAACCACCTCGCTCAACAACTATTATCTTCCCATCGATGCAGACCCTTCTCCATCGTTCATCTTCCTCACGAAAATCAATACGGAAGCCCTCAATTTCTTTATATGTCACCGCTCTTTCGTGGACGTGGAGACCGCCTTGATACGCTTTGCTCATGAGTTGCATCGCTACATCCGGCAGCGTCGGGCCGAAGTGAACAAACCTCAAACAGCCATCAAGTGGGGACGTGTCTGGAGAGATCACGAAATCCTTTTCAAGCCTTGAGACTAAGGTGGCCAACACGTACATGTGTTCATCCTGGTCCATAAACTCCATTTGCTGGTTATCGGCACCTTTGCTTTTCTTGGCCAAGGTGATCATAGCATGATAACTATGCGTCGGTGAGCCGTCGGATGGGCGAAGAAGCTCCTTCGCGGCCAGTTTGAATCTATCGATGCCAAACTTGCGATACGCTTGCGTATCGCTGTCTGCGACCAGCGCGGCATGTATCCCCCAGCTCGCAACAACAGCACCATAAACCTTGTGGTCCTCAGTCTCCGCTGTTTGATCGCTACAGATAGGAGCTCTGCCACGACCCTCCTCGGTGATATACTGTGATCTCGGCGAAAAGCTAGCGGCAAACACTGGTATACGTCTCGGTTTTCCGCGCAGTAACGTCATTAACCCCATTGTTGGACAATGCAAACCGATGGAATTGGCCATAGCATTTCCTGTGCCTGTTGGCATCAACCCGATGCAGGGTGGAACAATCATGCTCTCTGAATAATTGTAGAAGGCATCAACAATGTCAACCAAACCACCATCACCGGAAAGGAGGATGATGGTTTGATCTATTCCGGTTTGGGCGCAGGGAATGAATTGTGAATGCGCCAGCTCTGTTATTGTCTGGGCAGACTGCGTCTCATGGACTTCGCATGTAGTCAAACCGAGGTATGATAGAAAGGGTTGTAGGACATTTTGAAATAGGCTCTTTGCTTTTCCCGCTCCTGAGCCGGTTGATATCACGACATGGATTCTGGACAAAGAACTAAGATGGCGAGGTAACTCCTTGTAGAAGTACTGCGACAGCAATGTTGATGGCAGGGGTCCCGTTCTGATCCTAACGAGACGCACACAATCATCAACTGTGTTAGAATCAGAGGATCCACTGTGTCTCTCGAGATATAGCACGCTGTATGTCTTTCCCTGTCTGTCCCTGGAACTGGGAAAAATACAGACTATATCGTTGACGGCAATAGATGTTTCCTCCTGGCTTTGTTCCTTGTTGCATTGCAGATAATCTCCCAGTAGCTTGCAGGTGAAGGCATCAGGAACAATGTCTGTAAAGGCTCCCATCTTGTCTGAGAAAGTAAATGTCAAGTTCAATTCATTCGATTCTTGGCTACCAAACAGGTATGCTTACCTGGGTAGCAATACAAAGTAAAAGATTGAGCTTATCTGAAGTGCTTATCTATGCTTACTAGAGAATGATGTGAGACTGGGCCGTAATAAAGTGATGAGAGCAGCTGGTTTTCCTTTGCTGTCATTGGATTTCATATTATTAATTCTTCGTCTTAATCTAATATCCATACCACTATTGATACACATGATAGATCTAACTATCTTCCCCTATCACGAAAAGAACAGATAAGGGAAAGTAATAGGAGAAAAATTAGAAAAAGAAGTTCTCTAAAAAGCAAAGTAATAAACAGTAGTGTGCAAAGCTTAGAGGCTCCAGTCTGGGTTAGACATGTGTTTATCACTAAGGTTGACAGCAATGAAACTCTTCGGGAGTTTGACACTATAAGGCACCAGTCAGTCTGTGATCTTATCACAGGAAGAATGCACAATACTTACGTGTCAAATTTGGCCTTGAGGGTTTCAATAACTTCTTTCCAATCTTGATGGGCAGTCAAACTCCTTCTTGGAGCACAACCAATGGCATGCCTTGAATCAAGCTGCACATCAAGGGGATCAAAAGCATGACAGCCGGGACTGATAGAAATGCGAATGGAATACGAGTTGGTAGATGACTCGCTATCCCTCGCTTCATAAAGTTCGAAGCAAATCTGGGACAAATAATCGAGTTCTGGAATAGCGCTCCTTGCGATTTTCGTCTGAATTCCACCCTCTAAGATGCAATTGAGCAAGGTATAAATGTGAGACTCCTTTGTAAAATAGAAGAAGGACTTCGCGTCTTGTGAGGCCTGCACTTCTTCCAGATCTCGGACAATTTCTTGAAGGAGAGGCAGCGATGTCAATAACCCAATTTCTAATTTTTCAGAGTCTGTGATCCCATATTCCTGAGGAGTCACATAGTCGAACAAGACCTTGGCCAGCTTGTATAATTCGCGCAGTTTTGAAAGCCTCCCGTCCAATTTTGCTTTGACAGGACTAGAACCAGGATAAAGTTTGAAATAATGATCATAAGATTCATCGAGTGCTCTGAGATGCGGCATCGATTCGAATGCACGGGCTCGCTTCTTCAAGCCGAATCGATGCGCAAATGTCGAACTTTCCGAAGACTCGCCGATGTTTTCAAGATGCTCCCCTTCCTGTGCAAGCCGTGTATCCTCACAATCGTTTCCGTCTTCGTCGCAATCATCTGGGGGCATAAATACCCATTCTAAGAACTGTCTATTATGCAATGCATCAAACTTCATACTGTCGTAGAGTTCCGAGAGCTTACTCGGGTCGACTTTCTCTGTGTCGCAGAATTCAGCAAAAAGTTTTTCCCACCGTTCTTTGAACAGCATAGGATCCTCTCCCGCGCACCATCGCCCCTGGATTGAAGCCAAGGCAGCATTGTCCGTGTGCGAATCAAACTGATCAAGGGCAGGAGGATGGTCCGGGCCATGAGACGAATCGGCCGAAGTTTGACGAGAGAAGCTATCCAACCTTTGAAAATTGTGTCTCATAATGCTTCTATGGAATTTCATCAATTCAACAAGGGTAGCAAGAACAACAGAAGGCTCAGGGATATTATCCTTTGGCCAGGCGAATTGCGAAGGGGCAGACCCTTCCCGTAGGAGTAGTTTCAACTTCTTTTTGACCTTGTCCATAAGGTCCTTTGCAGCATTGGAGTCATCTAGAAGATCTTTGCGCACTTTGATGAAATCCTCTGATAATTCCTTTTGATCAAGAAATGAGCTGGCCCAGATTTGAGCTGCCAGACAAAGTTAGTAAAACATGAATGCATGTGTGGAGAAACAAATTTGTCAACCTACCACTAGTGCTCACTCTCCTCTCCGAGCTTGTGAAAATCCTGACGTTGCTCAATGCTTCCTTGTTCATTAACTTCAAATCATCTCGCATGTTGAGTCCAAGATCCTGTGACTGATAACGAGCTGCATGCGTTGGCTCCCCTCCCCATTTGATGACAAGTTGAAGTTTGTCCAGAATAAGATCATTTTCAACTGCCGAGAACCTAGAGAAAGTTGCTCCTGATATAGAGTCGCTCCGGGCTTGTGACCTGTTAGGATTTTCGTTCCCTGGTGACGCAACAGGAGATATGGGTTCTTCCTGAAGTCCCTCAGCTCGAAGCGTTGTTGAATCAGTGGGCAAGCATTGCCCACTTACTTCTTCCGGTTTCCTTTTTCGGAACATCGGTTTAATCTGTACCTTCGTTCCAGGCCAGCCCCCTTTCTTATCAAGTGACGTGCGAAGCAATTTGAGCTTATCCATATCCTCAAGCCCTTCTCGCATCGCAACTCTGACAGCATCTGAAACGCTTGCCAATGCCGCCTCTCCTTTAATAACTACTTCCTCCTGGTGACCCTTCAATAGGTCAACAAATGGTTGACTATGGAACGTGAACTTGAATTTTTGTTTCGGCGTACGGTCAGCATGCCTGATGACCGCCACCATGCCCTTCAACTTCCAAGAGTGTTTAGAAGCAGGGGGTGGCGGAGGTACACCGTCAGTAGGAAAGCGCATTGATACGGCAGGCGATATGGTGTTAGAGGAGCTGGTGACTCGTTCTTTGGCGTTCTGGTTAATATAAATATGTCCATGGTCTGTGCCCCCAGTATCGGACAATGGAGGGAGAGCTTCCGCAGTAATCGACTCCGTCGGTACAGCCTCATTGCCATCACGACCTTGCTGATTGCAATGAATTCTCGATGAACTGGGCGACTTGAGTAAAGTCTTCAAAGTATGCCGGTGAGAGACGCTCTTCTTGGGCTGACTTAGATCGGGAGAGGGGGGTTCCAGAGAGCCCAAGGCCTCTTCACAACGTTGGCTCTCGCTTAGAAACATATCTCTCAATATTTGTGCGCATCTGTCATAATAGTCATTGTTATCTTTAACAAAACTCCAACCATTAACGTCAATGACATAGCTTCTTTCTCCGACGCGGAGCATGTCAAAACCGCAGATTCTTTGGCCAAATCCATTTGAGATTTTCGAGGCAACGCCAGCCTCCTCTTTACTCAGCTTAGTTATGTATCTGAGTTCTTTCCCGTGAGTATTGCGGCGCACAAGCCCATCAACCACTGGAGACTTGCGCGTTTCTGCATGGCAAAAATCGGGTCCAACTGTATAGGCCTTGACATCTTCGGAATTATCCACCCTCAGAAACTGCTCATACAGATAACTGGTCCCTGACTCCGCTATCGATCTGGGAACAACTAAGTTCGGATCATATTCAGAACTCTTGTTCCCAACTTTTCGGAAAAGCCTCCTACCACCTCCTCCGTATTGCTGATCATTGGGGAAATAGATATGGATATTATGGTCCTCTCCGTTTACTGGTTTCTCGACGAACGGCTTCTTCAAGGCCTTTCCGTCAATGACCAAGGTCTCTCCGTCTTCAGAAAGGGAAACGCTTTGAGTCTGGGGCGCACCACCTCCAGTGCCATCATCAGGACCCTCAAGTTTAACACCTGTCAGCCTATACACATGCTGCGCAAGGTCGACAGATTCTAAAGTAGGACCGCCATCACGATTCACCTCCATTCTTTTTGGGGTTGGAACGCCCATGTGGTCTAGTATTTTCAGGCAAAGTCGTCGGTCCCACAAGACCTTTTGCATGGGTAAATCGTTGACACAGAAAGGTTTCCGGAGTTTCGCATAAGCAATGGCCTTGTCCAATGGGAAGCCATCAGAGAAAAAGGCAATCAAAAAGTCGCAAACAGGCCAGTTCTCAACAGCTTCGTCAAGAATTACTTTGTCCCCAAATACGATAACTTCAAAGTCGCCCATTGACTGGAGACGGGTCAGGATGTTTTGGCTGGGTTTGCTGCGTGCCTTCACATCTAGAGCGCAGACACCAATTTTCCCAAGGGGTGATGATGTGCGTTCCATCTCATTGATTGAACTGGCAGATGCGCTTCCACTGAACCCTTTAGGAGAGAAGGCATGACAACCTTCATTATGAGCCTCTAGTGGCGAATCGGGTCCGCCTCTTGATATAGTAGGTGTAGAGTCATGGTGTTGGCTTAACGATGATTGATCCATGCGACTGAAAGTAGCTTTGGAGGACGGCACGCTACTTGTCTTGTGATCTGCGGTATCTTTAAAGTCGGAATCCTCGAAGAGGCCAGGAATCGAGCTATAACTCATCGTCTGATGGGTTGATAAAAAGAGAAAGAAAAGTAGTTCGTGCTAATGAAGGATAAATTTCCAATAAAAGAAAGAGAGAAAAAAAGGCGAACAATGCTTCTCTTCAGGAGGACGAGAGTCACAGACAGTTTCCTTTGAACGAGCGGAGAAAAAAACGGAATCAGGAAATAAGAAAAGGTCTGAAGTAGGTTATTCAATTGATGGGTTGTTCTAGAATTCAAAAGCGTCACAGAACTCAAATGCCTCCGGCGTCTCCTCTATGCTTGTTCTAGTACTTACAAGGTTATTGCTACAGAGTCAGTACTCTGTAAACAACATACTAGTCTAATGAGACAGACTCTTGACACGCAAGTACCAGCCATACTGCTTTTTCTTCTATTACTACTACTACTACTACTTACTACGTACATACATAGTACTATACGACTTATGTACTTAGGTGCATGTACAAATGCCAAGAATATGTGGAGAAGTAGGAGTCTGCCGGATAAACTCATACTCCGTTAGTATAAAAAAAAAAAGGTCCATATGAAAAGATGGATGAAGCCTGCATTGACTGTCATTTTTGATGTGAAACCATTATTTTTCTCTCCTCTTTATTGTATTATTTACAATAATTGTTGAAGAGCTAGGGAAGCTTCACTCAAATATACCTGTGCATAGAACTTACTATATCCAACCTGCCAACCTGCCAACCTGCCAACCCTCAAAATTGTCACTGTTCCTCACAATACCTATATAGATATAGGTATTTCAGGAAATGCCTTCTCTTGACATCAATCAATCCAACCAACCTCTTGCGAAGCGACAAAGGCTGTCTTCTCACAATGTCGCGAGCAAATCGAGGACGTCCGCGTCCAAGATATTTTCGCCGTTCCGAGTAGGTACCACTTTGACGTATGACCGTCTTTCAACACTAACATGCTTTGCCAATTGAAGACATTGGGGCTAGTATCACCCACCGCAGTTCCACTGACGTGTGTCCGTCTGGGGAAATCGACATTTCAAATTACAACCTGTGTAGGGTACTCTTTGCAGACATACGATGTACGACGAGGTCTAAATCTCGTCTTCATCAGCCGCCCTCAAACACCGGGAATGATTACAGCTACGTTTTCCTGGCAAGATAAAGTTTTCGCGGCTTGGGGAAACTTCCAGCCTGGGTCACCGGGAGGAATATGGGTTTTCAAGCGTGGAAAGAAAATTGCATCCCTAGAAGTACCGGCAAATCTTCGCGGTCCAATCGAGCGGATCCTTGTTTTTGGCTCGTGGATAGTGGGCAGCAACAGCCAGGGCATAGAAGTGTGGAAGAGTTCATCGTACGAACATTATACATCTTTGAGCCCTAAACGGCAGGCTGGAAGTACCTCTGAGCACATATATACTTCCCAGCTGTGTAACATGCCAACGTATCTCAACAAGATTTTCATTGGGAGATATGATGGCGCAGTCGACATCTGGAATATCAGAACCGGGAAGATTCTTTACTCGATTTTACCTGCATCCAAAGATGCTGGCGCAGTAACTGCACTTCAGCCAACACCCGTTTTATCGTTGATCGCAATTGCATACAAGAGTGGCGCGCTGTCCATTCAAGATGTCGAGACTGATAAGGTCGTTCTTCCGCTAAGGACGCCTTTATCAAAAGCCTCACCAATTACTTCCATCACTTTTCGAACTGATGGACTTGGCGCCGGTGATGATGGTAGAAGGTCCGGCGTTATGGCAACTACCTCTATAGACAATGGCGACATTACAATGTGGGATCTAAACAACGGGGGGCGAGTGACTGGCATTCTGCGAAGAGCACATATGGTGTCTCTCAATGAAACAGGATCCGGGACGACTCACATCGAGTTCCTGGATGGACAGCCAGTATTGGTATCATCTGGAAGAGACAACGCGCTCAGGACGTGGATCTTCGATGAAATGCCGTTTTCACCCATTCCCAGACCTCTTCATCAGAGAAGTGGTCATTATGCTGCAATATCTACTCTACATTTCCTGCCTTCTTCGTCTGATGGGTCGGAATTTGGTGGGAAATGGCTACTGAGTGCGAGCAAGGACAGCAGTCTCTGGGGGTTCAGTGTGCGGAAAGATAGCCAGAATACTGAGATTTCCCAGGGAGCCATTGGGCATAAAACAAATAAAATAGGTGGCACGCAAACTGAGTCCTACAATGACCTGAAAGCTCCGGAGATCACCTGTATTGCTTGTGCTCTGAACCGCGATGGGGGCATGGGTGTTACAACGTCCGGGCCAGTCTGGACCAATCCGAAAGTTACGGACACAAATGCTTCAAGCACAACTGGTTGGGAGAGCATAGTTACAGGGCACCGTGGTGACAAATATGCCCGCACTTGGTTTTGGGGAAAGAAGAAGGCCGGGCGCTGGACATTCGAAACTGGCGACAGGACTGAGGTTAAGGTATGTTACCCAAGGTCATAGAGGCAATATAGCTTGCTAACCAGTACTCGCTGGTGATTTGGTAGAGCGTCGCCATCTCACAATGTGGAACTTTCGCCTTGATTGGGTCTTCAGGGGGGGATATCAAGATGTTCAATCTGCAATCGGGCAGACATCGGCAAAGTTTCCCTGCTACTCTTGCTTCCAGAAGACAAGTTAAAGGAAACTCAAGGGATAGCTCGAGCGTTGCTGCTACAGGAACCAGGCACACCAAAGCAGTTACTGGTATAGTGGTTGACGGTTTGAATCAGACCGTCATCAGTTGTGGACTTGATGGCAAAATAAAGGTCAGTATATTCGGCTTCCGTTTCTGGCTGTGGGCATGATGGTAACTTCTTTCGTTGATAGTTTTGGGACTTTGAGTCCGGCCGGCTTGTTGACGAGCTTGACTGGCATCCAATGACTGCCATAACTGGTGTACGGTACAGTAGCGCAAGCGAACTAGTTGCATTCAGCTGCGATGACCTGTCGATCCGTGTTGTTGACATTGAGACGCGAAAAGTCGTCCGTGAATTCTGGGGATGTGTGGGCCAGGTCAACGATTTCACATTCTCCAATAACGGGCGGTGGGTGATTGCTGCATCTATGGATTCTATCGTCCGGGTCTGGGATTTGCCAACCGGACATGTCATTGATGCTTTCCGTGTCCCTAACACATGTACCGCGTTGACCATGTCGTCTACTGGTGAATACTTAGCCACCGCTCATGCAGATGGCGTGGGCATCAATCTCTGGACAAATCGGAGCTTGTTCATGCCAGTGTCGACCAAAAACGTGAATGATGATTACATCGCTGATATCCAAGCGCCAACTGCGTCTGGAGAAAGTGGTGTTGGTCTTGTTGAAGCCGCATTCTCAGAGACCGATGAACAGGACGAAATCGAAGGACCAGTACTTTCCACTGAACAACTCAGCCAAGAGATGGTTACGCTGAGTGTTGTTCCTAAAAGTAAATGGCAAACGTTGCTTCACTTGGATGTGATCAAGGTAAGTACTACTCTTTTCTTGGCTTTGGGTGATGCTAACGACAGTCTAGGAACGCAACAAGGCCAAGGATCCGCCAAAGGCGCCAGAAAAGGCACCGTTCTTCCTTCCATCACTTCCAGGTGGAAGTTCTGGTGAAGATGTGGACTCGAAGTTCTCGATTGAGAGTACTGCAGCTGAGCGCTCTCGCGTTGCCAAGATCCAGCATTCTCAGGATTCCAAGCTTCTGGGCTCGCCCTTTACAACTCTATTACGAGCTGGTTGTCTATCTGGCAATCTTGATCCTTTCATTGAGCATATCAAAAGCCTGTCTCCTACAAAAATTGATCTGGAAATCAGGTCTCTCAATCCGCAAGTAAAGGATGGTCAGTCAGAACTGTCAGACTTTGTTTCCGCATTGACAAGTCGCTTAAAGCTCAGAAAAGACTTTGAGTTGGTCAATGTGTGGATGGCGGTTTTTCTGAGGATCCATGCTGATATTGTTGGGTCTGATGATGCAACTGGTCAATTGCGAAAAGCTCTTGCCGACTGGAATCGGTTGCAAGAACAAGAAAGGGAGCGCTTAGCCGGATTAGTCGGGTACTGTCATGGAGTAGTAGGGTTCCTGAGATCTTCACGCTGAACTGTTTTATATTACTATCTACACTGTCTGCTTCTTCATATGTAAACTACAATTAATGATATACCAAAACAAATGGACACATGCCCGTATGACCATTCTGCCAGTTATGGAGCACCCATACCCCATCCATGCCAAAGTCGAGAGGTAAATCAATATCGTTTATTCTGGAGGGAGGATCTCATATAGGTTTGACTTTGATCTATGAACATGCTCCACACAGTTGGACTTAGGGCTTTCCTGATCTTGTAGCGCCAAACCCTCCGGGCTGAAATGTGGTGGCTGCATTTCCTCATCAGTTTGCGCATGTTGACCGGAGAGAAAGAAGCGTTGCAAAGCGTTCTCAACAGACGAATCCTCAGGATATTCCCTTATCATTTCGCGCCTTGATCTCATCATAACATGCAACGGTGGAAGAGCCGCAATTATAGACTTAACCCTCAACACAGGCTCTTCAGTTACTGTCACAAGACCGAGGAGCTGTTTCAAGATCCTCAATGAGTACAGCACTGCATGAATCTGGGCACGAAGATGGACATCTGCCCAGCCGACTGCTTCCTCCATATAGCCGAGCCTAAGAAACCTGCACAATCGATCAATATCGGGTGCAGTATGATTCGTTTCATCCCTAAATAGTTGACACATCGCAAAAAGCCTCCAGAAGCACGAGGACGAGATTTTTTTGCCAAAGGCAACTTGGGCGAAGCTCAGGCTCGTATGAAAGGAATGCATCTCGCTTGTTATCCAACCTTCATCACCCATTGTTATCCTGTCTATAGCTATTCTCCCACCTCTCCGAACATATTCCTCCACGAATTGGTATCTTTCTGCGAACGGACGGCACAAGTTGAGGATCGAGTAGGCGAGAGCTCTGTACGAACGACCTTCTTCCCATGCACATCTTCTGGAATGATCCTCACTTAGAATAGCAAGATACATATGTGGAGAGCTCCCGGTGAAATGAGCGTTTCCCGTATCGTACTGCAAGAATATTTCTGATATTCTTGGATCGAGGTCCTGGGGGTGCTGAGCCATCGCTCGGCTGTTTAGCCCGTAGTCATACTCCTCAAGAAAATTTTGGTAGTCAGATGCGAGGTCAAGGAAGTCGCAGTTATCTCTTGATCGCCTAATGAGCTCTGATAAACCAAATTGTGGATTCTGACTCAATTCATATGCAAAGTACCGGACACTTCTAATTCCCAATCGGCTGGAAAGCGACGCGGGACAGAGCCTTCTGGCTTTGACCTTAGAATCTGTTGGTCTAGTTGGATCCCATTCACTAAGTTCGACTGAATCCAAGAACAATACCGAACCTTTAGATCCAAGATCATGCAGAAGAAGATCTGAGTCATTGGTCAGTACAGCGGCACCTGTGAGCCTCGCCATGCGAGCACACTCGGCGTCTGCCTCCCCCGGAACCATTACAGTGATGGCTGCCCAGGGGAAGTCTTGCTCTCCAAGCTCACAGTGGTTGAAGTAAAATGTGTCTTGCACCGCTATCAAGATATTTGCTTTGTTCCATCTCTTCCTAAGGTCTTCAAAAACAGTAGACACCATAAACGGGTTTTCGGGGAGGCCATTGTACCTGATAGGTATGGCTCGGCTCTGTAGAACCTTTGTAGGATCAACAGTGCTTGTGATTGAATCGTCCGGTTTTGCAAACCCCAAGCGGTTTTGCGAGTGAAACTGTTCAAGTTTCTTCCTTGACTTTTCCAGTCGACAAAGCCTTGTCTTTCGTTTCGTTATAGGCAAAGCCCCGTCAAAGCAGATCTTGGTCCTGGCATAGATCAGTACTGTCGATTCTCCGTGTATGGATCATGAATATTACACTTTCACACCGAGGAGCTTCAGCTGCAGGAGATATACCATTACCCCAAGACTGACTTCATCACAACTCGGCTGAGCATCTAGAATTTCGAGTTTTGTATTCGATTTAGACAATAGTCTTTGAAAAACATGGTAGACCAAGCTGGGCCCATCAATGACAACCAACTGAATGCTGCCATCTCCCTCTCTGAGTTTCTCTCCTGCCAACAGTACATCTTTCGCGTAAGGGAGCAAGTGCCGTGTTAGATGTGGTATGCCCATTTTATGAATATGAGAAAAAAAAAGTCATCTCAGCGAATGATTTTCATATACTTCCATAGCCTGACATGAATTTGGAATTTCAAATATCAGTCATCGGGACAAGGCGGCAAGTCTTAGTACATGGGAATGGAATTTCCAAAATAACCCTAACTGAAAGGTAAATGGCATTCCTGATTACTAAGTATATCCTGGAGCGGGCCACATCACCGAGCCACCGCTGTGATCATATAAAATAATCATTCTTCTAGAATGATGCTATTTCAACCACCAAGCACCTAGAAGGCCTAGGATTGAAATTTATGATATAAGTATAATATTGAATTTTCATATATTAGACAGAATTGTATTTTAAGATGGTATAAAATTCAATATCCAAATATTTCATAATCTTTATAAAATCAGAATGTACTTCTAAGGCCTTTATACTTATACGCTTAATTTCAGAAGTTCTAGATGCTTGGTGGTTGATATAGCATCGTTCTCGTTGTATTTTATATGGATCACAGCGGTGGCCCGCTCGGTGGTGGATTACGTTAACCAACTACAGTCAAACCCGGTGGGACGATATTTGTTAAGCCGAAATTCGCGTCTAGTCGATACTATCCACCTGCACAGATTCCCATTTTTTCTATATAAAATATATTCCTCCAAAATTATATTCGCCTTAATATGATAGTAGTAGCTGGATAGAATGTATTCTCTTAATGAGATTTAAATGTAGTTAGCGGATATGAGCATGCGGCAGCCTGGTGGGCCAGGCACAGACAGTCGCCTCTGTCGATAGCTTGTAAAAAGCCAAACAATTGAATATTAAAAAAAAAGAATTCAGGTGAAGGATATCCAGTCATGGGCAGGAGAGCGTAATCCTAGCATTTCGTGATAAATATAATCTCAAAGTGATGGGTGATTACTTGACACCAGCTTAGCCAACCAATGAGTGAGAATTAACTGGCTTGATTTGCAATTCTGTTCAAATGAGTACGCATCTCAATAAATCGGAGCGCAATATGGTTTCACATGAAATGCTTATTATATGTGGAGTGTAAAACGAGCAAACCAAACAGCATAAGGAAATAAAGGGATAAAACAAAAAGGAATCGTTTTATCAATAAAATTCAGTATCACAATCAATTCAT
Source organism: Aspergillus intermedius (assembly GCA_039880815.1). Classification (NCBI taxonomy): domain Eukaryota; kingdom Fungi; phylum Ascomycota; class Eurotiomycetes; order Eurotiales; family Aspergillaceae; genus Aspergillus; species Aspergillus intermedius. The sequence goes on along the minus strand of JBDODA010000161.1, from coordinate 7,300 downwards.
TGAAAATAATATGAACAGAGATTTTAAAGTGGGTGGTGGAGAGAGAAGAAAAGAGAAAGCAGCTAATCCTTGATCTTTTCAATTCATTCGAATTATAGGACAGTATTGATAGTCAAGATAAGATACCTATAATATATTATTTGCGATTAATTTTAAACTAGTAGGTGGGTAACTAATAGATCATATTTTGTTTTAAAGCCGAAAATTCCCTTTCCCTTTTTGGGCAATAATATAATGAATAATTATAGTCTATATGATAAAGATTTATCTAATAGAACCAACGAAAACAAAGTAGAGAAATAGGAAATATATATATATGTATACATGTCTATCTAGGACTTAAAGATGTGCAAATACCTATAACAGAGAGAATGATAAAAAGGTATATGATTAATATTGTCAATTGTAAAATTAGAAACACCTTAACTGGGCATTCATTGCCTAGCAAATCTTCACTCATAGCATAGAAGCTGATGATAACTTAGAAAATGGGCTGAAAAGAGACAATTTTGGAATCCATCTTATTATTTCTTCAGAATAAAAAAATGCACCAACTGAACGGTGGAAGTATAAATATAGCTATTCACTGAGGGAAAGGGCTACTGGCCTGTTATAAAAAGCTGGGTCTACTTATATTATTATCTAAGTCACTTTTAGATTATGAGGCATTCTTAGAGCATTGTTATTCTTAGTAATATTGAAGCTTCTGGATTTCCTTGACATCAAATTTATTGAACCCTACCTCCTTCCACTTTTTAGGGCCTGTTAAGATATGACGACTGATTATTGTAAGTTTATAACCAAGGTATATGAAAACTTTTTAAATGAAAGATACAATTCCATGTCATTACTTCTAGGTACCCAAAGTATATTTATGTCTACTCAAATTCTGGTATTCTTTTACTTGAAAAAAGAATAAATTGAAACAGATTTCATAGGATGATAAAATACCAATTATACTCATAATTGCATTATAGGACCTTACTAAGTAGGCAATTAGTAACTAAAACCTATAGGCATTGTAATCAACTACCGAGCGTTCCACCCCACGCGTTTTCAACGCGCTTGATTTTTTGAATCCATTTAAATTACCACCTTCCCGTCAAAAATGCCTCCTTAGTCAAAAAACTCTATTGAAAAAGAGGGAAGAGTCTTGCAATATCACCTGTTCAAAAGCAAGAAATATGCTCAATTCGTGAAGCAGCTCGTGTTTTCAATGTATCTCATACAATTTATACGTCGCCGATTAAATTTCATCATTAATCGAGCTGAAAAACGTGCCAACACCCATAAATTGACTCGAAATGAAGAGAAAGCTCTTGTGCAATGGATTCTCTCTTTAGATCGACATGGAGCAGCTCCCCGACCAGCTCACATTCAAGAAATGGCCAATATTCTACTGTCAAAGCGTGGCTCCACCAATATCCAGACTATTGGTGTCACTTGGGCCTACAAGTTTATCAAACGCCGTGATGAGCTTGAACCCGGTTCTCTCGACGTTATAATCATCAGCGTGCTAAGCGTGAAGACCTTAAAATCATCAGTGGTTTCATCGGCCGCAAATTACCATCATGCAACATGGGATTGCGCTTGAAGATATCTACAACTTTGATGAGACAGGATATGCAATGGGCCTGGTATCTACTGCTAAAGTAGTCTCTAGAGCTGAAATGACTGGCCAGCCCTTTCTTGTGCAGCCAGGGAATCGGGATTGGTGACATCTATTGAGTGTATCAACTCTACTGGATGGGCTCTCCCGCCATGTATCATCTTCAAGGGAAAAGGTCCACATTGAGGGATGGTATCAAGATGAGGCCTTGCCAAAGGACTGGAGCCTCTTGATGTGGGCTGCTTCTCACCTCTGAAGCGGGCATATGGCCGCTTGGTTGAGGAGAAGGCACGGCGCCGGTTTAACCATATTGACAAATTTGACTTTCTTGAGGCCTATCCCCAGGCTCATACGGAGGCTTTTAAAACAGAAAACGTCAAAAATAGCTTTGCAGCAAGCGGCCTGGTTCCATTCAGTCCAGAAACAGTGCTTGGGCGACTCAATATACAACTTGAGACTGATACACCACCGGGCAGCCAATCTACCAATTCAGCACCTAAAACACCTCACAATCTCAGACAACTGGAAAAGCAAGCATCTACAATCAAAAAGCTCTAAGGCAGCGTACACAGAGTCCTCCAAGCCCAACAAAATCTGCATTAAACCAGCTTGTGAAAGGGTGCGAGATGGCTATGAATAGTGCTATTATTCTTACCAAAGAAAACCAGGATTTACGAGCTGCACATGAAAAACAAGCTCAAAAGAAGAAACGATCTAAGCGACAGATAGCTCATGCAGGTGGACTTTCTATTCAAGAAGGCATAGAGCTTATGCAGGAGAGAAATGGGGTCCAAGAAGGTCAAGCTCCTATCCTGATGGAGACTGAATCGTCTATATCCCAACCACATGTACGGGCGCCACCACGAGGTTCTGATTAAAATGTTTTGGGACATAAGAGGACTCATTGTCCTAATCGCAGGACTAATTAGTTTTTATATATCAATGCATTTTAGGGGGTTTAAAGTAGGCCTGTTTTCCGAACTAGGTAGGGATGTGGAACGCTCGGTAGTTGATTACGTTATATTCACATGATTTATTCTCTAGTACTTACTCTTTATGCAAATAAATATATATTCCACGATAATTGAAAAAAAAAACCTATTGTGATTCTGGACCTACAGTTAAAAAAATCAAATAAATTAACTTCTAGTAGAATTGGAGGTCTTGCGGACAGAACGAAAGATTTTTGAGTTCTTGAGACTTCAAGTAAAAATGGATATGATATTGAGTATTTGGCTATCTTCATTGTATTAATTGACTCGGGAGCAACTGTCTATACCTCTTGAAGAGAACTAGCAGGTGGAATTAAGCTTTAGCTAAAAAAATACATCATAAGAACATTAATGTAACTGGATGATCACAGATGACGATGATAATAACTGTATCAGCACCGTCATATGACTATAAAATATATATATTGGCATCTGCTATGGTCATACAGATGAATGTTAATTAAATATATGAATTGGAAATTTATATATTTCTAAAAAAAATCGAATTGTTAGCTAAGAATTATTATCCTATATTAAGCAGCTACACCTCCTAGATCGCTTCCTTTTTTGAAGCTGATTTTCATAGGAAGCCCGCAATTCCTGTTCTTCATGGGCCAAAAGAATGGCACTATTCTGCTTTAATGCAGATTTAAGTAAAAATCGAAGCGTTTTTTGAACATTTTGTAAGTTTTTAACTGTATTTTCCTGCTATTTCAACTGCTTCAGATTGTGAGGTGTCTTACGATCTGAATTGGTTGACCGGCTGTCTGGTGGTGTTTATAAAAGTCTTGAACAGTAAGCGCCCAAGCACCTCCTCTGGGTTTAATGGAGTTAGGGCGTAGCTTTGAATCCATTATACATGTTTTTCCAAATGCTTCCAGGATCTGGATAGGCTTCAAGGAAGTCAAGTTTATCCATATGGTTGAAGCCCTATTGCATCCGTTTTTGAATCAGGCGCCCATATGCTCATTTCAAGGGGTGAAAAACAGCCTACATAAAGAGGTTGGCAATAAATTGATGAATGAGGTACCACGCAGATAGGAATCGATATCATTCTCACTGCATATTTTATTAAATTAAGGAGTTAGGTGGCTACCATGACCATCCAAAACCAAGAGGCAGTATTTTCCGGTCAACCCGCCAGTAGTCTCAAGAATAAAAAACTCTTTGAACTCACTTCAATCCTCCAGTTCTGTGGTAGCTTTGAGTCTTGATAAGCAACATCCCATAGAATTGACGCACTCAATAGATGTAACCCATTCCCGGTTCCCAGGCCGTATAACCTGACGCCGGCCATACATATCAGCTCTAGTTACTACTTTCCCAGTAGCAATGGGCATACCCAGTCTCATCAAAATTGTAGATATCTTTATGTGCAATTTCCATATGCATCATAATGATGTGTACGAGGTCAAGCCACTCCTTGATAGTCTTTAAATCCTCATTTTGCCCGTTGGTAGTTATAGCGTCAGGAATAAGCAGTCTTGATCTCATCATGGTGTTTTATGAAGTTGGATACCCAATTCTTGCTAGTAGGTTGGCTGTTAGTCAAGTTAGTCAAATCCTACGCTGAAAGCCAGATATTGGCCACTTCTTGAACATGAGATGTGTTCGGGGGCTCCTCCACATCAATTCATACAAAGAACGAATGTCCACTAATTCGCCGCGAAACGAAAATATCTCTAATCACTAGAACATTTCTTTTCCACATAAAACAACCAAGCATGAATTATTCTTAACAGATGATTAGATAAAAATTATTCATGATAAGAATCAGATAAAGGCATATGGTTGATAAAAGTGAAAATAATGTTAATAGTGTGTATACCACCCCTTTGCCTCTAAAACTGCATTAATACCCGTCTCCACAGACATTACCAACAATCATAAAATTCCTGCCCTAAATTCTCCCTGCATTCTCAATCGCCTTATAAAATTGCTCTTTCAATTGTTCTTTGATCCCATTAAATAATTCAAGGTCTGGATAGAGGATATATATACGTTTTTTCAACTTGGCCCAGGCATGTTCAATAGGGTTCAAATCATGTGAGTACGGTGGCCAGTCAACAAGAGGAATACCATGCTCATCAAAGCAATTTTTTCGCTCCGCCCGTCGTATGTTCCGTTTCGGGACCCCGCGGCACGTAATCTGTTTTGACACGCGCGACCGCCTTTTCCGACGTAAAATAGCAACTACTACTACTACTCATCAAAGCAATTCTTAATAATATTGGCCATATATATGGGAGCATTATCCTGCATGAATTTCATACCTTATTTTCATATAGCAGGTAGGTAATCTTCAATAAGTTTCAAATAGGACTATGAAGAATGGTATATACCCTCTTCGAGCAGATTTCTCATCCCGACTCATTCGATAGATTTCGAGTCTACCATTCCAGATCGCTGCCCAAATCATGATAGATATTCCTTTGGCTGTTTTATATGGAATTATGTGCTTTTCTTTTTTCCATTTTCAATTGAAGTGGCTGAGCCGCCATACCCATTGATTCTGCTTCCCTTTGCCAAGCTCAACAGAGCATTCATTCATCACTCCATATAACCTTGCTCCGCTGGTCATGTATCCAATCCTTGCGCACGTATGCTCCTTCATAGCATAATTTAACTATTTCTTCTACCAAGATGATGATAATATTCCTCATAGATATTGAGAGCAAATCTGACAATTTTTGAATGCTCATTGAGAGCCTTCATATTCAGGAGGTCTTATTGAGATCCTTTTAGAGGCATTTAATATATTACTGAGCTATAAAATATTAGAGAAAAAAGACAAAACGTGGTATATTAAATAATCAGACCTGTCTTTTATTATTATTATTATATATTTATTTCACACATAAAAATTATGTCATGATAAAACTTAAACCTCAAAACTATCAGTTAGTCTATCCCATTTTTTTTAGTCTTTATGCATTGCAGCTATGCCTGTACTTTATTTATATACATTCGATTATTCATTCCCATTCAATCATTTCACTGATTGGCTAGAATAGTCTTAATTTCATTATGTCATCTTTAACCAGGGGTAGATTAATTGTGCCTTATTAAGATTTTCACTTAGCATTAGAGTAGAAGACTATAGCTTTAACACGAGAGAAATGGTCAATGATAGTAATAAGCATCTTATTTAACTAAGCTGAGTACCACCGATTTCATCTAATTGCCAGAAACATCCAGAAACATGGGCATTACTTATCTACTCTGCTATCAAGGCCAATTATATTTGTTTAAAATCAAAGTGTTTGAAAGCAATAAGAGCAGCAGCTGCGAATCAACTCAATAAAGTAGCCTTTAAGAATTCACAGCCATGAACCTTATTATATAGATAGTTGACACTACTTTTACTGGAAGCTAGTTTCATATGACATTATTATAGAGATCTTGCTGAAACTTAAGGATATCATATTTTTAAAACACCTCTTAATTTAGTTAGCCTTTTATAAGCTCTCGGTTCGCATATTTGGCGCGTTGATAATTATATTACTTCATATATCTGAAATAAAGCCCAGGTTGATATTTAATAGACTGGATGACCCAGTTCCATCGATGATTGGTTTCTCAGATGGATTTCAGGAATATGGACAGGAAGAAATAATTAAGCAAGCTAATGAACATTTAATATCTAGAGATAGGTCAATTCATATATATCTAGAATTCATGTAGATAATGTGTCTTCAATATGTGGTTGTGTTTAGCATCTCATGCTGGTTTCTACATAAGAGGTCTATATAAAAGGTGTAAAAATAATCTAGCATGGAGAGGCAAGAAATGAGAAACGTGCGCGGAAGGGAAAATAGACATAAATATATTATAGTTGTCAGGCTTAACCCAGCCCAATACAGCAGATGCTAGTCTAGATATAACACTTATATTGTTCTTTTACTACTTATTTTGTCCTCTATTAAGACTTTCAGATGTTTTAAATCAGAAATGATATAGAGTTGACAGATACTTATTACATCTAGATTCGTTACGGTGTATAGTGAGAGCACTTTCACTTATTATTGTTGTATGATAATTAAGTTCTATTATAGCCCCTACTATGACGAGTGGTTCTTTAATAATATAGATATAATATTTATTGAACGTATAAGCATACTCTTTTCTGAAGAAACCAATAAGTGATACTGTTATAATGTGCGCCGCACAGCCTTCCCTGCCTGACATATGAGAAAGCAATGTAAAGCCTTCTAGAAGCTCTTCATCCTAGATCTTTTGCTTTTTGGTCAGGATTTAAGTTCTGGATGCTCCCAAGCATAATTTTTTCATAAGCTGTTGCGCCTATCGCTACAAAAGCCGTATGTTTATTGGGAAAAGATAAGCAGATGAATTGCTGATAGGATATCTACCTTACATGACGTAGTTACATACATAGAGCCGTTCGATCGGACATTCGTCCTTGTTCAACGGAATCTCTTGTACTCTAGCTTGTTATTAGCAATCCGGGCTTAGCCCTAATAGAAGGAACCTCTGTATGAGACACCATCTGACCCATGTCTTTGAAGATATTATGATTGACTATTTGGAAAGATAATAGTGCAGGAGTAAATCATAACGTATTCGGTAAGCGAGTCGGCCACGTAAGCGAGTCGGCCACCTCCGACCTACGTTGAGAATCAGACCTACTTTAAACCCCCCAAAAATGCATTTATATATAAAAGCTAATTACTGTTGCGAT
>JBDODA010000160.1:0-26177 GCA_039880815.1 Aspergillus intermedius | reverse complement strand
CGCCGCGAGGATACTTCGCGACGCTGGTGGGCGAACTTCCACACACCAGCGATTAGTCTCTCTATAATACTACGCATGTAATCCGCAGTGCGTTCATCACGCTGTCTCAACCCTCCTCGTTCTCACACTTTTACATGTGGAGTGAAGAACATGGCTCTAGCCCTGGCTGCATCCAATGGACATTTATCTTGTGTTGAGCCATTACTGGCTATAGGAGCGGATCTGTCGCCTCTTCCTTTTTGATATCCATTATCGTATTACACACCACTACAGTAGGCGAATTAGCCATGGTGGAGCTCCTTTTCAGGAAGGGGCTGACCCGATCTGAGTTTTGTTGACAGCTCTGGAGCATGCACTGATGAATAACCTTGAAGCATGTGCAAAATCTTTACTTGAGGAAGCCCAGCATGTTTGGTTAACTATTTACTTGATAGGTTATCTAATCGAAACAGCAAGGCTAGGCCGCCTGGGCATTGTACAGCTCCTTCTTTGAGAAAGAGTAGATATAGGCACTGAGAGTGGAAGCTTAGATACTCAAGCTGCTCTGATGCATCCAGTATGGACTGGTCATGATTGTTTATAAAACTTACCTCGGCATAGTGCAAGTGCTAGACCTGAGATTTTATTGCATACGGCAATGACAAATGGACATGGCCCTATTCTGCAACTATCATTGAAGCTCGGGGCCAATCCATCATAACAGAATATGCTGGACATACTGCTTATTACAAGGCATTAACATGTAATCAGATCTGGCTCTTGAGATTTTGACTGAAGTACTCTGTTGAGATACAGGTCATCGGACACTCTGATCAAGACACTGCACTACACTTTGCCGCACACATCAGTGATGAGGAAATTGTACAACTGCTTCTGGAAAAAGGAGCCAATGTTCTTGCAATGGATAGATAGTCTTGGGCTTAGGCCTCTGCATTATGCTGCAGGTGGTCTATTGCCCTATTTCAATGTGTGATGACCCAGTTGAAAATCGGGTTTGTTAAGCTACCCCTGGAAAATACGGCTCGTATCTCAGATATTAATCTAATCGGCTTGGATTTACTGCACTGGATTATGCAATACGCCTGGGCCGTGGGAGTATTATACAGTGCCTAAATCAGAGGGAAAAATGAAGATAGCTTTCTTTGTCTTTGAAATAGCTGCCTAGTTAATATACACTTTACTCGCGATTTCGCCTTCCAACGACTTCTATAACGAGTAAGTCGTACTTCTTTCCCTTGCTCAATCAACCCTTAATGCAATGGTCGTTTCTTGCCAGGATGGTTGATTGATTCCGTAGGGTATGGTATGTATGTATTTCGGGCTGATTGCAAGCCACAATTACTGAGACGGAGTTGATCAAAATTACCATTTTGTGCATAAAGTAGTATTATTATTATCATAATTACTATTAAATATCACTCACTCATAAAAAGAGTGTAGCTAATATATATAGTTAGTTATATATATATATAAAGATAACTATACGACTGACTGGAACGGAAAATTTTTGGGAGGGCAAAAAAAGATAACTCAAAAAAGAAATTTGCTCACAGGCGGGATTGAACCACCGACCTCTTGATTAATTTGTAGGTCGTTCCCTTGCTCGGGTTTCGAACCAAGGACCTTGCCGTACAAGTCAAGCGCTCTGCCACTGAGCTATGCGAGCTAACTGGTTGATACTCTATGCCGCAATGAGATAGATAAGCTTATTCTGCTATTATTCATACGTTCCTATTTATCGTCCTATTCGTCCACAGGTCATGTTAAGTAAAGTAATTTTTCAAATGAACGATCGAGAAGACGGCCAATAAAAAATTCAAGAAAAATGAATATCGAATCGGCCCGGTTATTTACTGCTGTTTATCGGGACATGGTGAATCGCATACGAAGTATGTACTCGTATATGAAAGAGGGGCACAATCGCGAGAAAGAAATAATCAGCAGGCAGTGGCTCCATTTTATAATTTCGGTCATGTAATCATGTATCGCTTTGACTGATGAGTAGCATAAAAGTGAACCATCGATAAGCCTGTGTCGCACAGCATCGGCGCATAGAACTGAGATATATATCCCGTGGCTTGCGATAAATAGTCGATATTGCTCGTCAACATGCCGAGTCGATGGACATAATGAACGAGACATCTCCAAATGAGCCAATAACGTAGTATTTGGAATATTCAGCCAACCAAAGTGTTCAAATTTCCGAAAATCCAGTACACAGATCCGAGTAATAGCAGATTAATACATTTTTACCTTTAATAGTACGTAGATTCTATAACAAGTCCTCGATGGTCTAGTGGTCATGATTTCCGCTTGTCAACTTAACAATTGCAAGCGCGGGAGACCTGGGTTCGATTCCCAGTCGGGGAGATCTTCTTTTTTTGGTCTTTTATCTTTTTATATTTTCTATCCACAGGGGAAATTGTCTCACACAAGGGGAGCATCAATGTACTTCTGGCATACCCTGTAGTCAAGATAAACCCAACTATCTCAAGACCTACACTGGAAGGTAGATAGAGCTCCTCTCCCTTCTATCTTGCTCCATATGAAAACCCCCCGCCCCCGTTGAGTCACTTATCACAAATAGGGCGTAAGGCTAGAATAAACTAAATATAAAATAGACAGCTCTTTTTACTTTATACTTCAATCACAACACATTCCCATCTTAACAATCATATAATCTATTATGGCATCCTCGGCCAACCTCACCCAATTACCCAGTCTTGCTGGCGTAAACGCCTTCACCCGGCCACTGTCACCTGCCGACACAGAGGACTGTGCCATCGTTGAGAATGCCTTCCCAGAACAAGAGCGTTGCTCCAAAGAGAAAGTATGTATCCATTATCCAGTTTGAAGTGTCATTGACTCAATCAACCTAGTTCGTATACCGCTTGACCAAATGTCCCGAGCTTTGTCTGGGTCTGTTCATTCGCACCGAGGAAGGGAGCCCTGCACTCATTGGTTATGTCATTGCTACCCGATCATCGTCGAATCGAGTGACGGATGGATCAATAGAGATGCCCCCAAACTGGCAGTCACTGGCCGCCGATAAGGTGGCTACGATTGACGGGGAAGCTATAGGAAGCGAGACCAGAGGTGGTAGTATTGCTGTGCATTCTCTCGCCATTACACCTGCGTACCAGGGGAAGGGTGTTGGCCGGGGTCTCATGAATGCTTATATTGAGTATATCAAGAGTGGTGCTGTATATGCCGAGCGGATTGTGATTATTGCTCATGACCATCTCATTCGATTCTATGAGAGTGTTGGGTTTCAGAATCGGGGGCCGAGTGCTTGTCAGTTTGGGGGTGGGGGTTGGTTTGATCTGGTACGTATTTGAGCTCTTGTGGACGTTATACGTGGGCAAATCTAACTTTGTTCAAGATTCTGAACTGTTAGGTCTGTATAGAATGAGGGATATTTTACATTCATCGAATGGCACGTTGTGATTACTCCAATATAAACTGTTGCGTTTATTCTGTAGGTATCAAGATACGTGGAACATGGGAAGGTGAAGTGTCATCTGAAAATAGACCCTCTGAGATTCTGTCCACAGAAAGATAGCAGGAAACAGACATCATGTCTGTCCCGATTATCTATTGTTATGTTTTGTGGGGATACCTGTTGTTTTGGGGGGATTCGTGGGGTTAGGGCGGCATTTGTGTAGTGAATTACAGATTGGGAAGGTCGCGGTCAGCGACTCCCTCTTCTTTTTTTCTCCTTCGATTCTTCTCTTCCTCCCAACTGGATCGTCTCTCTTTGAATTGTTCCTCTCCATTTTTAACCCAATATCATTTTAAATTGAGGTTTTTCCAAGATGAACAATCACTGGCAATATGGATTTCCTAACTCAACCGCTAGGATCGATGATGAACAAGCCCAGCAGAGCTCCAGTTACTGGAGTTGCCCTGCTTGGTCTGCGAACGCCCTCTATGCATCTATACCCTGGCTTGGGATTGGAGGCACAACGCTCCCAGTAAACGCCCCACCCTCATCCTCGCCTTCTACCTTCTACCCTTCCTCCTCCGCTACCGTCTATCCTTCTTCCTCAGCTACCACCGTCTCAGAAATACAGCAGCAACTACCAATCGGAGGATTGCATCCTAGTGCCGTCTTTGAGAGTGCGCAGCCCGCAGAGGTGAAGCGTGAGGTGGAAACGGATTACAATCGCCGCTCTTCGATAAGCTTGCAGGTAGATGAATTGATCAGCGCTTTGATGCCTTTGCCCCAGAGTGCTTCGTCTTCTGGAACTGAGGCTGGATCTAATTTCTTTGCGGCTGAAAACTTTGAGAGGGTCGAGGTAGGTTGTCCTTTTCTTTTGATCCAATGTTTAGATGTCAATGTTATCTCGGTTTGCTTGCTTGCTCGTCTAACGCCCAGGACTTGTCTGACATGGGCTTCTATTGTATATAGGCTACCCTCAAATGCCCGCGTCTTGATTCGTTGGATCTCAATGAGATTACCTCTAGTCAAGCCATTTTCTACTTCGGTGTCCTAGCCGTCCAGTCGCTGCTCCTCCCCAGATTCCAATACAGTAAAGACCATGGTGGTAAGAAATGGGCGTGTACTCTGACAATGTACGGACGGACAATTGTGCGATCCTTTCTTTTCGAGAACCAGATGGAGGCTAGGACTGAGGTATGTTGGGAAGCTCTCAAGGGATTGCAATCTCAGTTTCCAGGATGGCTTGTTCCGTGTGAGCCCGAGGGGGGTTCCAACAGTCCTGGCTGGAACTGGGTTGAGCTTCTGCAGGGTGAATCTCCTTCCTGAAATTGTCATACGACGGTTGGCTGACATTTTTCGATGGGCATCATGACAGACTACTGCGTTCAGAACGGTCTGCACAAGCCGCAGTATACACAGTATATCCACGAGAACAATTATCGCCACGAGGTCGAGGTGGACGGTGGTTCGTTTTTTGGGTTGCAGAAACAGTACCCTGATGCCTTGAGCTCGCAAAATGCAGCAGCACATATGGCTTTGCATGTGTTGCTCGTATATGGGGGCAGTGTGCTAGATTTCCCCGGGCCTTTTACTATGAAAATGTCCAGAGAAAGTCTGTTTGCACACGTACCCAAGTTTCCATCAAGGGCGCGCGGCATCAGCTCTAGTTCAGAGTCTCCAGACCGGCGCGGGGCTATAAAAAAGAAGCAAAAAACCAGGAGCCATCACAGTAATCTGTCGCCCCGAAAGAACGCAAACTTGCTACCTCTCACTGAGAGCAAGCTTCCTGAGCTCGAGATCAACCCTGAGAGGGAGGAGCGACGATGGAATATCTCCCCGGGTGAACTTCAGAGCCAGCTGAAGAACTTACCCACTCCGTTTGCGCGACTTAAAAGTAATGTTAACCATCATTAACTCTTTCTCAGCTTGTCTTTCACGTTCTTTCTCACTAATAATGCCGTTACCCTATGGACTTCTAGAAGCCTGCCGACTCTTGTCACTGCAGCCCCCAGAAATCCGCATTACACGTCTTGATGGCCGCCCAATCGACACGGAAGGTGATTACAGGACATCCGCTCATTTTAAAGGCGACCCATTTCTCACCCGTGCCGGCGCTATTGGTTCCACCAAAGGCCGGAGAGCGAGCAAAGCAGCGGCTAAGGAGTCCTGCGCGGCTGAAGTGGTGAGATACCTGATCAAGATGGTCAACGAGGATACCGAATTGGAGGAGGAAGAAGCTGCGAAACGCGAACAGCCCAAGCACTGGCAGGAGAATACCCTTAGGATGTATGCGAGCCAGGGGTTTGTGGGATGTTGATGAGGATATGTGATGTGTATGTATGCGCATTATGGGTGTTGAAGTGGTTATTATTGAAATTTTTGGGGTTTAAGCGTGCTCTCAGATAGCTATTGTGAAGTCTGTTCTCAGAGGCACTTAGTAGCAAGTTATCGCTCTTTTCTGTTTTTACTTCTTCATCATCTTGCTTCTCGCTCTAAAGAGTCGGCAATCAATCTCCTTTGCTTTTCTCATCTTTCTAGATAAAGTGCCTAGACTTTTCCATTTCGAAGCTGAACTGAAGACGAGCATTCTAGAAGACTTTTTCCAAGGCAGAGTCAGTTGTGTCGAGCATTGCTCTGCTCCACTCCGACTAGGCACTGGTACCTGATATATCCTGCCCTGCGCAAAACACACAATCTGTCGCTCATAATCTGTCATGAATAATGAAAACACAGGGACAAGATAAACAAGAGACCCGCGAATTTGTCTGTTCCGTGCTGCACCGGTCTAAAATAGGGCAATGTTTTGGGAACTCCAACGCATTATCCATAGCATTGAACCGCATGAATGAGACTTCGACGCACCGATGAAAAGCAAAAGGCATACTATCGGCGGGGGAGAAGGGTGTGCAGTTCAAGATGATTTTGGATAGACTTTGCCCATTCTCTGAATGAGATGCAGAAATCACTTCTCATCCTCCTTGTTTTTCAATGCTTATTCCTGAATTCTCGTGCGCAATCGAAGCCGTCAAGAGGTCGAAATCTGCCGTATGGCTGAGATTCTGCCGACTTCCCAGGTAAGAAAGACTACAACAAAACCACCCGCCCTCTCGCTTCGTCACTACTTTGCTGTATATCGATAGCGAGTTGACCCCAGGTCTAGTGGCGGATGTGGAGGAGAATTGTCTCATTACAATTGGGTGCAAGACCGTGGTCTCCACAAGATCTTCGAGAGATCTTACGACTCCAGACCCCTTCAGCTATCCGTGTGTTATTCCTCCACAGTTACCGACATGCTGAAGATGACCAGACAATATTTTGTGTTTCTAGTGAGATTCTTCTGGAGAGCTGTTTTGTGATTGTGGCTTCCTGAAAAGGGCCTCGCTAGTAAAGGAGTTGGTTCGCAAATGAACAAGGAGACGTTTACCTGAGCTTTCCGTTTGCGTGGATCCTTAAATCGACGAGCTTCCCTGGAATCGTCCTTTACGAGCAGGATGGACCTGCAAATAGAATGGTATGAATACATCTGGTTGCATGGGTTTTCGCTATGGGAGCCAGATTCCCCTACCTTTTGACACCCCGGTACGGAGTACTACCGACAACCAACCACATCACGAATAGAATATCAAAATCATCCACGTATGTATATTGAAATGAATCATACAGTAAACAAACAATAGCCGAGCCTTTTCAGAAACGAAAAGAAAGACGAAACAAGTATGTAAAGCAAATCCCATATTGACTCGCATGATTATATCAAGGTCAGTTCAAGTCAATCACTCATCAAATTGAAACGCCATAAAGGAATGAAATCAAAGCCAAATGTTTTCCAAAAACAGAAAGAGAAAGGGAAATAAAGAAAAAGAAAGTATAAAGTCGAAAATAAGAAAGGAAAAAAAAGAAAAGAAAAGAGAGAAACAAGGGCATAGGCATAGCTGTGACAGGAACCCAAGTATGCATCGATTGGGGCCAAAACAGACAAGATGAGATCGGCAAATACTAGGATATAGTATGACGCCCAGTTCAAAGCTAGAGAAAGGATGAAAAACGATTAAGTAACCAAGTACCAAGTAAGTAATAATAGTAGTATAAAAGAAAGGGAATAGGTCGAAAATAGACACAAGGTCACCAGACATCCAAACATAAACAAAAATCAAACGGCAAGATAGCGTCCATCGTAGACCAGTCGACACAGGTGACTGGCCTCGTGTAAAAGTGGAGGGGATATGCAACAGCAGATACACCAACGCCTGTCTCACGACACATCCAAAAAATATAAAAATATGAATCACTCGACAGTGACACGGAAAAGGCGAAATGAAGGTGAATGAGCAACCGAACAGCACAAGTTGAAATTGATCAAATGTACAAACAAGGGTGGGTATATGGAACTTCAAAACTGAATCACCGTCGGACTCGTTCACAGGCTATCTCCGGCACCTGTCTCGACACCGTCTGCGGCATAGGATATGTTTGGATCAAACCCAAACCCGGCCGTGTCTGCATCGGTATTAAGGAACGTGTCAAAATCGAAGTTTTCGAGTATATCTGGGTTTTCCAGTGCGCTAAAGTCAAGATTGAAAGCAGATGACTATTGAACCAAGTTAGTGGGATAATGTTCTTTTGGAAGCGATATAAAAAGAAACGTACATCTGTAAGAGTATTGAGATCACTAAATGGCTGGTTCGGGTCTGGCGGCGGCGGCGGTTGCTGCTGCTGTGGTGGTTGAGGTGGTTGCGGCTGTTGCTGCGGCACCATAGGCTGAGGCGCTGGTGCAGATGTCGGTTGCTGTGGAGCGCCAGTTGTTGCATTGGCTCCACTTTTGTTGAACGAGTTGGGGTGCTGAGGAGTAATCGGCGTTGAGGGTGTGGGCGTGGGGGGATGCTCCGCTTCCGACGATGGAGTAGCCGCCGTGTTGGCGTTCGCAGCAGCAGCGGCCGATTTCTTTGCTGGGCGCTAAGAAAATGTTCAATAAAAAAAAAAAAAAAAAAGAAACCAACGGGTAACAAAAGAGAGAGCGAAAAGGAAAATAATGAGGGGCAGGGAGAAAACATACCTTCCGAGTATCTTTCGTGTCTTTTTTCTTGGGTGCGGCCTTATTAGCCTGC
Organism: Aspergillus intermedius; assembly: GCA_039880815.1. Classification (NCBI taxonomy): domain Eukaryota; kingdom Fungi; phylum Ascomycota; class Eurotiomycetes; order Eurotiales; family Aspergillaceae; genus Aspergillus; species Aspergillus intermedius. The sequence goes on along the minus strand of JBDODA010000160.1, from coordinate 17,630 downwards.
TGGGGAGTCGGGGGGGCGGCCGTTTGAGGAGATGCAGGTGTGCGGCCGGCATTGGGGCCTGTCGCTGGAGGTGCCTGAGGAGGCGGCATTGCACCCCGTTCCTGTGGAGTTCCTGTCTGAGGCTGACTGGCGGGCGATGGTACCATGGTTTGGCCCTGAGGACCGCCTTGCTGAGGCCAACTGCCACTGGGAACACGGTTGGCCGCACCGGCAGGAACCGCCTGGCCCATTTGCGCAGCACTGAAAGCCGGGTTAGAGCTAGGGGGTCGCATACCGTTGGGGTTGAAGAACTGGCCCGTCATATCGGGGCCTCCTAGCTGAGGATTGAAGTTCATGGAAGCCGGGGAGGCACGGTTCTGGCCCATCGCATCGGCAGCGCTCGGGGATCCGGGAAGTCCGGTCTGAGGCATCTTTGGGGTACCTCTCTTCATCTGGTCGCTCGGGTTCGGTGATGCGCCCGCTCTGCTGCCGGGAGAGGTGCCTGGAGGCAGAGCCTGCTGCCCGGGTATGGGAGGCTGGTCGGGACGGGTCATGCTATCCTGCTCTTGACGAGCCATCAACAAACGCCGCTTATTCTGCTGTTCAAGCAGCATAAGCTGCATTTGATAATCTTGAAGAGCATGGTTGCCGTGCTGACCGCCAGGCGTCTGCATCCCAGCCCGAACCTGGGGCATTTGACCGTTCGCGCCATAGTATTCGTTGCCCATCGGGTACATACCCTGACCGTCTGGCATTGCTACGAGATCCGGTTGGTTTGGCATAACGCCGGGGTTCATCATACCATTCGGCAATCCCTGGTTATTTAATGCTGAGCGTGTGTGATGAAGAGCCAAGTTTTGAGCATATACCTGGATGGATTTTTGTTGCGCCCCAGCGCCCGTTGGCTGGAACGCGGCCTGGGCTTGCGGTGTCATACGCGCATTAAGTCCGTTCTGCATCATCAACGGATTCGGCTGACCGGGCATGCCTTGTCCTTGTCCTCGTCCGTTGGGTGCCAACTGTTGTCCGTTCATCGGTCCGCCATCAAGACGGGGTCGTTTAGACGGGGAAGGCGCATTGTCTGCGGACGAGGGGGACTGCGGACGATGCCCGTTCATGTCCATCTCCGACTGGTCGCGTTGCATCTGCATCATCTGAGCCTGCTGGCTTCTCTGAATGTGAGCCATCTGCTGTTGGGAACTATGAAGGGGTTTCAGAAATCAGTGAAAAATGCTTGTAATAAAAACTGGAGTTGCACAATAAACGTACAGGCCAGCAGTATTGTTTTGCAGAACGGTCTTCTGGAGGTTTGGAGGAACCATGTTCCGGCGCATGTTATTGAGTTGCCCTATCTGCCCCGGCACCATGGGTTGAGGTCGTAATAACGGGTTTTGTTGCGATTCTCTGAGGCGCATGATGTTCTATAATACAGTTAGACCAGGAATTGAGAGTCCAAGGAACGGGAAAGGAATGTACCTGAGTGTGATTGAGATATTGCCGCACATCGTTGCGGTTCCCTTTGTTGCGTTGGGCCCAAAAGAAATCCCAAAAAAGGCTGAACCAGTCGAGGAGGAAGGACGAATGTTGGGATTCATTGGAAAGACTGGGTCGAGGGAGATCGTCAGGGATCTTGACTTTGTCGCCATCTTTGCCATCAGTCATCATCGCATCGCCGTCAATACCATTCACATCGCGATTACCCGGACTTGTTTTGGCGGCCGGATCGGTGTTCAGCTTGAACGAATCGTCCTGGACGAGAGCTCTGGCGCAGTCGTGGTAACCTCGTCTCAAGAAGTAGTCGTAGATATAGGTATTAAGGTTGGTGATCATGGTTTCAGGGATGTTGTTCACATTTCCATCGTTACGAGGAGCCGTCGAACCGTTATTGATCATGGGAACACCACCCACAGGGCCTCCCATCCCGGGATTCATCCCGGGCATATTCATTTGATTCATGACAGGCGATCAAGTGTTTTTGCCACCCTCGTGTTTCGTTTGTTTACTGAAGAGGGTTGTCCAAAATCCAAAATTGTCAACGCGCATCCACCGTTCTTGCAGCGAGTCTAGCTTCACCGCAAGATGCAAGTCAGAATTGTGTGACAAGCGGGGATGAGTTGAGCCAACCAGACGAGAGACGGAAGAAAGGCGAAGTGACCGGCGCTTCTAACCCCCCTAGTGTAACGAATTCTTCTCCCGCGATCAGATGAAAACGGATAAGACGCGCGATTGGGGGGGGGGCGGCGCAAGATTGCGGAGACGGAGATGTAGAGGACCAGAGACCAAACGGGTACGGCAATATGATATAACAGAGGGACGCGGAAAGAAGTCCAACGTCGGGAGATGAACCGATCGGGAGGTGAAGACGATCAGGCGAGGTGGTGTGATGTGGTGTGTAAATGCCAAATACACACCGCGGAGAGCGAAGCGCGGTAGGATCAACCGGGGGAGGCGACGAGCGGCACCAGCGGCGAGAAGCGGCGCTTAGCTGAGGAAGAATGGGAGAAATCAAGGGAACGAAAAGATCGCAAGATGGTATCGATTCGAAACCCCACGAGAAGAAGTATAGAAAAATCAGGTATCAAGAAGAAGAAAGAGGCGAAAGAGAGATGTGGTCAATTAGGGGCAGAGGGAGAGGGGACGAGGATGTGGAAGACGGGGAGGGACAATAAAAAAAAGCAGCAAAGTAAGACACAAAAGAGAAAGAAAGCAGAAACTGCGAATGACTCTTGACAAGAAAAACAGAGGTATAAAAAAGGCAAAAAGAGATAGGATGGTATTAGAGCGGTGGTGTGTAGTAGTAGAGGTGGTGGATCAGAGAGTAGGTGTTCGGTGGATTAGCAGCAATACTGCGAGCGAGAGAGCGAGGGTGCGAGAGCGAAACTCGGGAGGGGAGAAAGAGAGAGAGCGTCTTTCTCAACCGGTTGCCGGTCTGCCTTAATATAAATTCGACTTTTTCTAGGGTATCCTTCTTCAACAGTCGTCTTGCTCGACTTCTCGTCGTCGTTCGACGGGGTGCGCTGCGCAGTGGCTGGTCTCAAGCGTCGACGACAATTAACGGATTGGCGCGAAGTCGCTTGCTCGGCCCGGATTAACCTGTACGGATTTCGGCGGAAGGGCTGCAGATGCGCGTAGTTGTGAGCATGCCCGTACGGGTATTACAAGTATAGGACTTTGAAGGGAAAATAATAGAAGGAAAATAAATACAAAGACATAGGATAAACTAGTATATTATGCTTATATTATATTATAGCTATGCTCGTAGAAACTGCCCGAATGAAATTCAAAGAATTGCTGGCAAAATGATAGATGTGATGTGCGTTGTCGGTATTAACTGTAATATCACCAACCATACAAGTAGAGCCCAACCTGCACCTCAACATCAACCAGACCAGTAAGAGAACAGCACACAATACACACCTAATAAAAGCAAGTCTACTAGATCATTTTCATCATTGACATTGACCATATCCTACGCTGTGCAAAGCACTAAAAAGTGCCGTGGTGACAGTTCATACTCCTACATATTGATAGAGCTCGGAGTTTAGGGCGATCATGTACGTGATACCGTATAGTACCGTATCTTACCGTCTCCAGGTGTCAATCATTACTCCCCGCGCACTTTTCAGCATGGCGGGAGGCCTCCTATTTGGGCTTAGCGCGTCACGTGGCGCGTCGCCGACTTATCTGATCCGCGTCGCACTGTCAGATGGAGGTGCTTTATGTCCCATATCATTGTTGGGATCTCGTAAAATTGCGACCTCATGGAATATGCGAATAGTAACAATGGTAAGAGGCAAACTCCGCGATCGGAATCGGGGAAAAAGCGACTTGATAGACCGCAAGGAGATTTGTGAGACGTCACTTCTTGATTAGAACTATAAACAACCTATTGAATCAAATTTGAACGCTACGACGTAGTCGCGGGCCCATCGCGGCAAGTATAGACGAGCTTTTGAATTAAAATTCGCACATCCCAGAAACACCAGACGCCTCAATGGTCGACAGACTCTAAATACGCATGGTCCTCCCAAAGTCTGGCCCCGTTTACTCCTCGTCTGGTGGCATCTCATCTTCAATGTATCTCACTAGCGATACCCGCATTTCCGTCGTATCATCGCCGCGCAAGACATCGCTGACGAAATGCGCGTCAATCTGCATTTGGACCTGTCCCATTCAAAGTTAGGTTATCAACTCTCCGGTAGTTGTGCGAGCCGGCCTTACCATCTCAAGTGCGCCGCGGAGGACACCACACAGGATATTGGAGAACCACAGTTCATCTTGAGCGCGTCCATCATCGGGTAGTTCCACAAAATCCGCCAACGGGTTTTCTTCGAAGATGAGGGAGAATTGGTTGTTGTCGCTTGTCCAGTTCGTGACCGTGGGCGAGATATTGAGGAACATCTTGAATCCGACCTATCCACAGTAAAGCTGTTAGATTTACCACATAGTATACGCTATCATACTGAGTATCAAGACCGACCTTTGCGACCATATCAGCCGTCTCCCGGAAGTTGGCGCACCGGCCTACGTTCGACCGGGCCAGAAAGTCCTCAATAAGCCGCAACCCAATGTTGTAACCCATCTTGTCCAGCTGTTTGTTCACCTCCGTGTAGTCGCCATCGTAGTCATGACAGAGTTGTGCCACAATCGTTCCGTACGTCAATGTTACCAGCTCTGCGTTGACTTTGTCAACTCTCGTTCTAAAGGTGTCATTTCAGATTAGTATTTGAACGGGCTTCGCTGCTGACGTTGGAGGGACGATTCTCGAAACAGCAACCGGCGGTATTCAGCCTACTGACTTCCAAAGTCTGTAGATACGAGAAGTGGTTAGTTATGCGCCCTGATATCGGCCACGAAACAACAATCGATAAGGGGCTTACTCTTCTCCGATTCTTGCTGTTTTTGTGGTGGACGACATGGCCGATGTTTATCTGGGTGAGAGGTTCGAGAGTATAGGTGTTATCGCTTTCAACAAATGTCTTTTAATCAAATCAAACGATATTTTGACATTCCGTGGCGCAAAGTGTAAAGTTAACGATTGGCATTCCGTCCTCCCCGCCCGAGTCGGTGGATCGCCGGAGGCATCGCGGGCGGAGGAGCTGCGGTGGATTCGCGCATGTTGGCGTCTAGCGCGGCTAGCTGTCCGCTACGACTATCCGCTCCGCCAGCAGACAGGTTCCGCGGTGCTGTTATCTTCGAGCTAACAGAATCATCCCAGTTGCCGCGGAGGTCTTTTACTCCTTATATCGCTTTTGAATTATCTACTACTTCCTCACCCTAGTTTCTTTTAACCCATTGCTCAGCTGTTGATACGAGAAATCTCTGCACAATGATGTCGGGAGAGAAGCGCCCTGCTCAAGCAGCCTTTGGGTCGTCGAACCAGCTCGTCGTGAAACGCAAGAAGTCCGATAATGAACTTAACCCCGGTACTTCAGTCGTTAAGAGCTCGACTCAGAATGGATCCTTAATACAAGCTGTACGTCCCCGACCATTTCAACGCGCATTTGTAATCGTCTCCGATGGAAAAAGTTTCTCTGGTTAACATGACAGCAGGTTCCGCGTACCAGCGGGCTGGACGCTCCCATTATGGAACTTAATGGTACGGAAACCTTGGACGCGATTCTTGAGAACATACCAGCTGACACGAGATTGATTGGCAGGTCACTCAGGTGAAGTTTTCTCGGTGCGATTCGATCCAACCGCGCAACACATTGCATCCGGTTCAATGGACCGGTCCATTCGTACGCCAACTACCTAACCTGCATGATTGAGACGCATACTAATCGGCTACTAGTGCTCTGGAATACCTACGGTCAATGCGAAAACTACGGCATCCTCTCTGGCCATCGAGGCGCGGTTCTCGACCTGCAATGGTCACGAGACTCCCGGACAATATTCTCCGCATCGGCGGACACAACACTCGCTAGCTGGGATTTGGAAACCGGACAACGGATACGTCGACACGTGGGACACGAAGAAATCATCAACTGCCTTGACATCAGCAAGAGAGGACAGGAGTTGTTGATTAGTGCAAGCGATGATGGCTGTATCGGCATCTGGGATCCTCGCCAAAAGGATGCGCTTGAGTATCTGGAGACGGAACTCCCAATCACAGCGATTGCCCTGTCCGAAGCAGGAAATGAGATCTACAGCGGCGGTATCGATAACACGATCCATGTTTGGGATATACGAAAGAAGGCCATTGTCTACTCCATGGGTGGACACACAGACACCATTACATCCCTCCAGGTTTCGCCAGACTCGCAAGCCCTCCTTTCCAATTCTCACGACTCGACAGTACGCACGTGGGATATCCGGCCGTTTGCGCCTACCAACCGCCATGTGCGCACGTACGACGGTGCACCAGTTGGGTTGGAAAAGAACCTCATCCGGGCTAGCTGGGATCAGACAGGTGAAAAGATTGCGACAGGAAGCGGTGACCGGAGCGTTGTCGTCTGGGACGTCAAGACAGGGAAGCTCTTGTACAAGCTTCCTGGTCACAAAGGTACTGTCAATGATGTGCGATTTTCGCCGAATAACGAGCCTATCAGTAAGTGCCGTCTCTGCTTGACTATTTCTACTGTTTCCGTATTTACTAACAACGTATCAGTTGTTTCTGGTTCGTCTGACCGGTCACTAATGCTCGGGGAATTGGGCAAGTGACCTTCCTGTATTTGTACACCTTAATTTCGAATGATACCAAATGCATTTAGTGTCTATCTGATGAAGTAGTCTGTTGGTAATCTTCCTCCTTGAGTAATGTGTCGGAGAGTGACTCGACCACTTTTGAACCTTTTAGCATCCAGACACCAGAAACATATTCAATTTGTCCTCTTTTAATCAAGAAGGATGTTCAAGTCGAATTTGATTGAGCAAGTACCAGCTTTAGAACGAAGATGTTTTCTTCAGTGGCCGAATGAGATAATTATTGAGATTTCGAGCTTTTTGGAGCTGAGTGATGTATATGCACTACTGCGGACATCACGTATTTTGTACATAGTTTCGCGCATCTCTTTCTATGCTCGTGCATCGACATGTACTTATAGCAGTGACCGGCATTCATGCTGGAATGAGCTGCTATACAAGTTCGAGGAAGAGAACGAGCCTTTTCATCTAATGCTGACTCTGCCCTCTGACCATCAATATTGCACGCCATTACAATATGCAGCAAAGAAAGGCCGCCTTGCTGTGATTGGGCTCTTTATTGCAAAGGTGTAGTGCCAAGAACCAACTGTGCGAATACAACAGCCCGTGAGATTACTAGACTCAGATATATGTAATGCATACCAAAAGCTGGGGCTTGTCGAGTGGTCAGGAGCCATCGCTCCTCAATTCACCTCTCTCCTATACAGAAAACGGTCACTTGAAAAATCGGCATCACGGAAAAGCTTCTGCACAATTGGGAATTCGCATCTCGAGTCAGACATGTCCATGCTTATAAGGGGTATCTAAATTGATCTAAAATCTCCTTGATCAGGGCTGTTGAATTGCATCATGATGATGGATGTCAGGAGCTTATTATTACTATTTCTGTTTTCGATGTATTCAGTATATATTGAAGGTCTGGAATTGTAGGGTCGGATATAAAATTAGATCTGAGCTTGGATGCTGATCTTTTGTCGATGCTATTCTTGGTATGTACTCGTAAATTACCGTATTCCGCAAGCTTCATCTAGATGAGCTCGGCAATGGCTCCGAAACCGTGCAGTGACCACTACTCTGCCATAGTAAAACATAAAGAATCAAGTCAAATTAGCTATTGAGAAAGACTCTCTCAATCCCAGCTCGCAGTCTCTTGAGTCCCTTCAGTTCAGCCCTCGGTAGACGTGAGTCTACTCGTACATACAACGGCAGTGGGTCATCCAGGGGTAAGGTCGATTACCCGTCATGACAGGAAATTACCCCAGCTACCCCCGGTTTTGCTGCAGATAAGCGTAATTAATACCGCGCTATGTATACTTTAGGCTTGGCGCACTGCATCCGTATTGAAGAACTCCTGTTGAATTGCTGCTTTTTCTCTATTTAGTACTTGCTTCTTTTCTTTCATTCACTCGTTTACCGGATTCTGCACAGTCTATTTTAGCTGCTCTCTTTTGTTGTCGTTTTCGACTCTGCTGGCTGGCCTGGTGGTGCTCCATCGTCTCTCCCCCCTGATATCGATCCTCTCCTTTTCCCTTTTCGGGGCCAACTGCAAACAGTCCGGTTCCTTGCAGCCACATGTTTTGCCCTTGGGAATTGGCACTATCAATTGGTCTCTTTTCCTGATGCGCTCATTATGAATTTCTAGCCACAGTCACCTTCGTTTTTTCACACATTCGTCCCGCTTTCAGTTGTATAATCGAGCATCGCATACCGAAAGTGTTTCAAACATATATCGCTCCCTCCGAATTTCATTTCAATTCCGCCTGTCATTTGCGTTCGCATGCGGGGTGTGCATGGCACACATTCCATTGATCTAGCTTGAAGAAGTTAAAAAGGAAAGAAAAAGAAAAGCCTCTACTTCCTACTGCAACTCCCGGAAGAGTGCATTGTACAAAAAGAGAAAGACATTGCTCTCACACCTCTGCCTTGCTCATTATATATGCCCACCCCGTCCAGATGACATTCATCGCATGACATCAATACCGTTTGTTCGACATGGATTCGGCTCTATTGTCTCAACCGGCGCCGTCGCATTCGAACACTACTACGGCATCCACCCGCCAACGAATCCTGTTCGATTCACTCAACACCACTCGCAATGAGACAAATATGCATAACGACAGCGAAAGACCTTATACGGCGATAGAGGATACCTCTGCTGGCCAGAGATCCAACAGTCGAGGCCATGGACTATTCGGGAATCACGCTGAGCGTCTGGCACCCCGTACCACCACCAGGATACCTATACTGTCGCGAACTGAACCAGCTAGCTCTCGATACTCGCCTGGCGGGTCGTACGTTCAGATTGATATGCAGTCGGTAGCGACGGAGAACCATTGGGGTGATCGGGCACCATCGTCATCGAATGAAGCTTCAAGGGAAAGAGAGCGTACTGAAAGGGTGCATGGCAGACGGTCACGGAGAAGGCCGGAAGAACAGCCCGTACTTCATGAACGGTCATGTTCTTCCATTCTCAAAGCAAACCACCTCCGAAGGAAGCTGCTCACCTTGGCCACGGCCGGTCTATTCTTCATCGTCGTTCTCGCCATCTGTGAGACTTCCTGTCCGATATTCTCAGACAACTTTCACTAACTGAATCCTAGATGTTGCTTTCACTGCGTCTCATGCAAAGATGGGACGAGAACTCCATATCCTCTTGATCTTCATGCTTTTGATTCTTGCGATCGTATTCTGCCACTCGTTTGTCCGATTTATTTTGGCTGTCGCCCGAGGATCTAATAACAGGAGGAGTCGCATTCCAAGTCGGTCAGGGCCCCGGGGATACGCTGAGCCAGATCGGCCGATTCCTGTTGTTGTTGCAGCTGATGAGGAGATTATGGCTGAAGGTGCCCGTGAGAAACTCGCAAGTCCGCCTCCAGCATATGGGCTCTGGAGGAGCAGTGTGGTAAGTATAAACTCATCAAGTCTGTTCACTCGAGAATGTTCTGTTAACCGTCTCCAACAGAGAATAAACCCCGACCTGCTGTACTGGCAACGTGTAAACGAGGAATCAGCACCCCGAAGAACCCCAAGTGGAAAGGTCACAAATCAACGACCACCAAGTTATGCATCTGACGATGGTGTCGATTACGTGGTCGAGGCACAACCACGATCGTTTGTACCGAATCGAGGGCAGCCCGGCCCAAGTCGTCGCATTCCTGAGATTTCGGAACTTCCATAACACAGCATACCCCGCCCTGTGATTATTTTCCACGACCTTTTTGCTTCTCATCTTTAACTCCGCGTACATCTGCGTACTCTGTATATGCATTCTGTTCTCTTGAGATATCCATTGGTGTTAGTGTGGGCAGGTTATTCATGATTTATAAGCGGGAGTTCATCTGGCGGACAAATTGATTTCTTTGGCATTGCATATTGTATTTTTGATAGTAACTAAATCATAATCCATTGTAGAGATTTTTCAGTTTATTTTCTTGTAGTCGACGTATATGCATCGGTCAAAAAGCGGCAATCTGGCTACAACTCCACGTGCCACGATCTATGCTGCGCTGACAGACAATCAACCAACTCTCTCTTGAACCTCCTACGGGAACGCATAACGAATCCTTCGATTCGTTGGCCTCTAGTTAATTTATTTTCTACTTCTAACCATTACGGAGCAATTGCTTTTGTACGAATGCTCCCATGCCATCTACTGTCGAATCGCCTCTCCGGTAATGCGCATGCGATGTTGGAGCTCGCAGATGCTCGACCTCCGTTCAGCATGGATGGCCTGGGTCTTGCTGTTGTTGCTTTGGCTGCCCCTGGCCCAGGGCATGAAGGATAACCAGATCAAAGAACTCAGGTACTTTTCCCCTCCTCTTTCTCTTATATTCCGCCCTCACGTCATCCCCATCTGTTTGAATTGCGCGCAGCAGCTAAAAACCCTGGGGAGAGATCAAGACAAGAAACAGAACACATGTTCTACCATGGCTTCGATAATTATATGAAACACGCCTACCCCGAAGACGAATTACGTCCGCTTACTTGTGGCCCCCTTGGTCGCGACCGTGATAATCCTGGACGCGCCGATCTTAACGATGTTCTGGGGAATTACAGCCTTACGTTGATTGATACGCTTTCCACCCTTGCGATTTTGTCGTCGAGTCCTGAGAATGGAGAGAGGTCTTTTAGTGAATTCCAGAATGGCGTGAAGGATTTTGTTCGATTGTATGGGGATGGATCGGACGGCCCTGCTGGTCAAGGTGAGAGACAGAGGGGGTTTGATGTGGATAGCAAAGTGCAGGTTTTTGAGACTGTTATTAGAGGGTTAGGTTGGTGTTCTCACTCTCTGCGTCAGTACTGCGCTGGGATATTGACAAAGTGGTTGCATTAGGTGGTCTACTGAGCACTCATCTTTTTGCGGTTGGCGAACTTCCGACCCGAGGATACAATCCTCCGAAGGCCGAAGCAGCTTTCGCAAGAGCATGGGATAAATCGTCTTTTCCGAAGAAAGCACGCGGAATCAAATGGAAGAATGGATTCGTCTACGATGGCCAGTTCCTCCGACTTGCCGCTGACCTCGGAAACCGCCTCCTACCCGCTTTCTACACAGATACCGGCTTGCCCTATCCTCGAGTGAACCTGCGACACGGAGTCCCCTTCTACGCGAAATCTCCGCTAAACGCGGGCATCTCCTGCGAGGAGTCTGAGCGAGAGTTCTGTGGGAAAACGTCTCGTTCTGCAGAGACGACGGAGAACTGCAGCGCTGGCGCGGGCAGTTTGGTGTTGGAACTCACTACGTTGAGCCGGCTTACTGGAGATGGTCGGTTCGAAGAACTTGGGAAACGAGCGTTTTGGGCTGTTTGGTCTAAGAGGACTGATATTGGATTGATTGGATCGGGAATCGATGCAGAGTCGGGGCGGTGGACGCAGCCTTATACCGGGGTATGTGATGAGACCGTACATTGCATGATGAGGAGCTAACTCGAGCATTAGATTGGGGCAGGCATTGACAGCTTTTTTGAATACGCATTCAAGTCCTACATTCTCTTGTCTTCCGGGGAACGTCCGCCCCACGATAACCAAAGTCAATGGCATTCCTTGGATTACCATTATCCCTCGTTGAGCGAGTACGAGCATTCTCCCGATGCCTTCCTGCAGGTTTGGCAGGAATCGCATGCATCGATCATGCGGCACCTGTACCGTGGAGAAGGGTATCAGCATCCGCATCTGATCCAGGGCGACATTTTTACAGGAGCCACGCGAGCCTTCTGGATCGATAGTTTGAGTGCTTTCTACCCCGGTCTTCTGAGCATGGCTGGTGAGTTAGATGAGGCGATCAGAATTCACTTGCTGGCAACAGCAGTCTGGACTCGGTTCTCTGGCCTTCCAGAACGGTGGAACGTGGCTACAGGGAATATTGAGAATGGCCTTGCATGGTATGGAGGACGCCCTGAATTCGCGGAGTCTACCTACTATCTGTATAGGGCGACCAAGGATCCCTGGTATCTATATGTTGGGGAAATGGTCCTCCGGGACCTCAAGCGTCGGTGCTGGACTAAGTGCGGCTGGGCTGGTCTTCAGGATGTCCGGACGGGTGAGCTAAACGATCGAATGGAAAGCTTCTTCCTGGGAGAAACGGCCAAGTATCTGTTTTTGCTTTTTCAACCTGAGCATCCTTTGAACCAGATAGACAAGCCGTTTGTCTTTTCTACTGAGGGACACCCACTTATTATTCCCGAGAGTACTACGAGCACTTCAAGCAAGAAACCCCAGAAGCAGAAGGAGCAGAACGTCGATCAATTCAACGATCTGACCTGCCAAACTGCACCTCCAGCGCCGAACTTGGGCACATCATCGACCGCAGCACGTCCCGATGTATTCCATGCGGCAAGTCTAGCTCGACTGCACTTCATGCCCAGTCGAGGAGCCGCTGAAGGTGCTCTTCTGGAATATGCGAGCGACCACCCCAGCGTCTCGATATCTGACCTGTCATCGCCAACAAACTATACATTCTATCCTTGGACGCTACCATCAGAGTTAGTACCATTCAATGCGACCAGCTCGCCGATGACGATCCGTCCAACACTGGATATATCATTCCCCGCCCTCCCAGGGATGATCATGGGCCCCGGCTCCCTGGAACGAGTCCGAGACGGAATCCTAGTGAAGACGATTGGAGGACTTCGACTAAGCATGGTCCAAGACGTAGCCCTACCGACCGGAGCAGACAGCATAGACGAGGATGGATATCGAGTACAGGTGCTCAACAATGTGCCGCTGGGCAAGGATGAGAAGGTATACCTTTCGCGTGACATCACCTTTGACGTGTTGGATCCTACTGATCCGAATTTCACCCGGATCCGCGACACTAGCATGGTTGACCTCGTCATTGACGTTATTCCAGAGCTTCCCCGTCGGCGAAATAATTCAGATGCTCATCGAGAATCGAGTGCCGGTGAAGGTGAAGCGGAGCAGGAACCTTCATTCGATGACGGCGACGGCACCAATAGCGGCAACGGAAACGGGAACAGCAGCCACGCCGATGGCGATGACGACGAGCCCTTAGCCGCGTCTGGCGTGAAAGCAGCCTGGTCATCACTGATGAGCTCCGTGTCTTCTCTTCTCCGCGAAGAAATGCAAGGCCACTTTACCTGGTCATCGTCTACACAGAAGAAAGTCCCTTCGCTACGATTGACGCTTCCCGCCGCCATCTCAACGGGGATTGGCTCCGCTCCGCTGCCAGACGTGGAAGATGCGTCGACGGTGTCTCTATCGGATAATCTCTCCTCTCACCCACTATCCTGGTCGACCATCTACTTTGCCAATGAACTCTGCGACGATCGTGTGATACGACAAATCGTGCAGAACCACCAGGTCCTCGTGGTCAAGCGCGGCGGATGCAGTTTCTCCCAGAAACTACGCAATATCGCAGCCTACCCACCAGCTCGATCTGCATTGAAACTCGTCATCGTGGTGTCGGAAGATGACTACCTTGATGGTCAAGATGCTACTGTAACTGGCCCAGGTGGATCAGGGACCCTACTCTCGCGCTCATTGGCAGCCCTACGCGCGGAACCATATCTGGTACGACCATTTCTCGACGAAGTACAAATGACGACTGGAGGAATTCCACGACGGCATCTGATCAGCATGGTGATGGTCGGGGGAGGGCAGGAGACGTATGAACTGCTACGACAGGCGACAGGAGTGGGGATTAAGAGACGGTATACGGTGCATTCGCAGGGGGTTCCGATAAGTAATTTGTACATTATTTGATAGATTATGTTACATACGAGCATATACCACGGGTAAATATGACATTAAAGTTACTATACTATGGACCTGAGTGAACCATGTATTGCAGCCGAGGCGGATACCGTTTCTGCCTGTTCAGGAAATGTTCACGAGCTTATCGATAAGAAAGTTATTGGTCCATCATTTTACTTTCTGTCCTTCTTCATACATTCTCCATACTCTCATACCTTTTTTTTTTTCGGACGAAAACCACCAAAATGACCAAAATGACCTCCGACAACACCAACTCCCCCGAGAAAATTACCCTAACAACAACCGAAACAACCCAAGACCCCAAATCCATCCCCCTCCCACCCCACGATAACGCCGTCCACCCTCCCAAACCAAAGGAAACACCCCAACCAAACCCCTCAACCCCTCTCTACTTTGCATACGGCTCGAACCTCTCCCCAACCCAGATGCGCTCTCGCTGCGCCTTCCACCCCAGCCTTTCCGCGAAACCAGTTGCTCTCGCGAGACTCAATTCCTGGAGATGGTTTATTTGTAATCGGGGATACGCGAATGTGCTTCCACCGGAGGAGTTGAGGATCATCCACGGGGGCGAGCGCGGTTCTGTCGGCGACGGGAGCGATGTTCCAAAGTCTGGGGGGGAGGATACGGTGTACGGGGTTCTTTATGAGATGGCGCGGGACGATGAGCTGTTACTTGATGGGTATGAAGGGGTTGACTGGGAGAGTGAGCCTGCGGACGAGGATGGGAAGGTTCCTGTGAGTGTGCGGCCGAGGGAGCAGGGGGATGGGGAGTATAATAAGTGGTATCTGGGGGCTAGGGTGACGGAGTGGTTGGATGAGAAGCAGAAGAGATTGAGGGGTGGAAAGGAGGAGCAGGTTGTTTTGGTTTATGTTGATGAGAAGAGTTTGATGGTTGGGCCGTCGAAAAAAGAGTATGTTTTTCGGATGGATCGGGCGATTCGCGAGGCGCAGGAGTTGGGGTTTCCGAAGAAGTGGGCGGATGAGGTTATGAGGAAGTTCCTTTAGATGGAGATGCGAGATGCTCTCGTTGCTGAGGAAATGGCTCATAACAGGCATAGACATGTCATTGCTTGAAATCAACTCTATATAAAATATACCACAGGATTAAAACGCGGCCAAGCACGTTGTATCATTGCATAAAATTATTGCAGAATGCATGCAGTACTGCATTTCGACGCAGCCTCGTACCCTCATTAGACTTGTCGTAGTCGGAATCCAAACTTAACGGTGGCGGTGTTGTGACCGGAGATTAATCCAGCGTCAAGACTCATTTTCGTTTTCTATTGCAGGTGAATGTCGTATGCGATCATATCTTTCGAATTAAGGAGTTCACGAAGTCGAAGTGAACTTCTCCTCCTGACCAGACAGGAGAGTGTAAACTGGAGCCGGGAGCTTCTCGCGTCCCTTGAGGAATTCAAGTTCGAGCAGGAAAACGAATCCAAGAAGCTCTCCGCCCATCTTCTTGACGAGTTCACCACCCGCCCATGCAGATCCACCTATTTCGTCAGCATTGTGTGCTTTGAACAGGAGACAGGGTAAAGAAACATACCAGTAGCGATAATGTCATCAACAATAATAACCTTCTGACCAGGCTTGATCGAATCCGCCTGCATCTGGAAAAAGTCCTGCCCATACTCCTTCTCATACCCCTGGGTCTCACAAGGACCCGGCAGCTTGCCCTGTTTCCGCACAGGAACAAAACCAGCACCCAGCCGCAGAGCCAAACTAGGACCCATCAGGAAGCCTCTGGCCTCCAGGCCGACGATGACATCGGGCTTCTGGCCACCAGCGGATTCGAGGATGTGCAGCTCCAAGCATCGCAGGAGAGCTTCGTGTAGAGAGGGATCGGCGAAGATGGGAAGGATATCTTCGAAGAGGATACCCGGGGACGGGAAGTCGGGGAATTGGCGCAGGGCAGAGCGCAGTCTTACCTTAAGACTGGCGAGTTCGGTGGTGCGGGAGGGATGGGCGGGGGGCTGTCCGGAGACTTGGGTGGTGGCATCGGGAGCGGTGGATTGGGACATGGTGGAGAGGGAAGAAGAAGAAAATAAAGGAAAGGAGAGAGGGGAAAGGAGGGAGAGAAGGAGCACTAATAAAGAAAGGCTGAACGAGGAGACCTGAGCAGCAGCAGTAGTGCTGGTGGTGGTGAGAAATCAGGCAATTGATAAGCGGGTAAAGAAAAAAAAAAAAAAAGCGATGAAGATCTGACCGTACGTGACGGTATGTCTGGTATTGTACTGTTAGCTATACATGTCTTTATAGAAGAAAAACTATTCTAAACATCCTATAGAAGGTGAGATGATAGAATTCTATCCAAGGTCATCATTAACACCAATTATGGTATTATTGTGTGTTGAGGTGCTACATGACCCTCTACAATAACGCCATACAACCCCTCCGAGTCTAGAATCCTCACCTTCCATACAGAGTACAAACGACTACGGAGTACACCCGGAATATTTAGAATAAACCCATAGAGTATAGCCGTAAGTAACATCGGAGGATATCGTTCCGCAATACTTTAGCAACCCGATCTAGCAGCTCGATACGGTTGGCTATTGTCGTCCGTCTTCCGAATGAGTATAGATCCCTGCCATGTCGACTACTGCAACCAGTCTGCATCGCCTCACCCGGGCTCCATCGCATTAGCCAGGGACATCCGTTACTGACTCTGCGGTGACCCAGTGGCGCGCCTGAAAGTACCGCACTCAATCCAATACCGGGCACACGCAAATAGAAAGTTTCGTTCTCTGGATTGGTGGGCGGTGCCTGTTGCCCTGTTCAAAACCGGATGGGCATCAATAGGTCCTTGCCGGTGTGCATTGATCATCAGGCGCATTCTGCATGTAGGCCGTAGTAGTGTTGCAGATAGCAAACAGATAATCCTGTCAATTACAAAACGCATTCGATTGAAATGAAACTGACTCTTGGGTATGTTGGGCGATTGGGCAAAAAATAAAAAAGACCAAAAAAGAAAAAAAATTGATCAATCGTGATCGCCTTCTGAAGAAGCCGAACGCGGGGGTCGAACCCGCAACCTTGAGATTAAGAGTCTCACGCTCTACCGATTGAGCTAGCCCGGCCGGGCTTGTTGAAAGAACAGTCACTTTATTGACACTAAAACCTCTTATTCCATTGTGAAGTGCAATTACATAGCAATCCTTGAACTTGATATTGCATAATAATTAAAATTAATCGTCAACTATAATTGTCTCAACATTTTTGTCGCGGTGGAGGTTGCGGTTTATTATGTATGCTTCAAGCCACAGCATTTGCATCTAGTCACTTTTGCTGCAAGACTGTTAAAGATGTAGGCAACAATCCTCTATGTGAAACTGCGGATTGTTACAGAGCAAGCCACGATGACCTCACGTGATAAGATCGGCGGACCATTGGATGATAAGGAACGAAAAGGAATACGCTGATCCCTAAGAAAGTACGACTACGATGTTACTTGATCATCATATCCAGGATATGCCAAGAACATATCGGCAGTATGATCGGAATATACCCAGGACATGATCCGAACATATCAACGACACGCTCGGAACATATCGAGGAGCAGACCCGGACATATCGGGGATATGATTAGGAGGAATATATAAGGACGCTCATTCATGTACTTAGCTCAGTTCTTCGCGATCAATACAAAGTCAATCAGCATTGGTTACTTTCTAGTTTCTGGCTCGTCCGCACTTAACCAACAGCCCAGTATACGTACTCGGTTGGCCTTGTTTCTCTATTCGTTACCTTTACCGATTCTACTTGTTGATTACC